>JAODTK010001655.1:0-24766 GCA_026419785.1 Sclerodactyla briareus | reverse complement strand
GGTGCATGGGGGCTTTGGTTTGGCACATAGAGCGGGATATGAGAGGTCGATGAAGCATAGATTTCAGCCGTGAAATTACGGTCATCAAAGGTCCAATTCGGGGTCACAAAACTATTTTTTGGCCATTTAACATGGGAACAAGTCTGACGAGGTTGGCGGTGCACCATGGTGATCACTCGTGACCTCATGTGTGACTTTGACTCAATTTGACCTTTACCAATCAAATTTCGTGGCCATTTCGGATCTCAAAGTTACATTCGGATCGAAATGGACCAATTAATTTGACCCCATGTGACCTTTGTGCGTGAAGAATCAGAGGTAAAAGTTTTTCATTTGAAATTAAGTGCAGTTAGGATGTTCATAGTGATGTTGTCATACTATAATAATTAATATTAATAAATAGACATTAGAACGCCTGTCACAGAAGCAGCAAAGCTGTACAAAGCAAAATCAATACGGATGGTTGTTGAGCAAATCTTAAAAAGTGACAGTGATGCCGCGGGAACGACAATCAACGAGGAAGCTATTCACTCGTTGACAGAGTGTAGTTAAATCGCCTATCGCGGAGAGGATAGCTACTACGTTTGAATCACTGACGGTTACGATATTGCGATGACCTGTAAAGTATGTCCTGGGACATACCTTTGCAGAGGGCAACTTAAGTAAGAGGGAGCTAGATTGTTTGAGACACTTGTATACAAAAACAGATTCTTAAAAAAACAATACGCTTGGGGGAAGCGACAACCATTGAAGTTCATTAATAAAGGGGGTTGCACTCACTCGACTGCTGCCTTTAAAAATAACGGGGCAGCGATATTCTGAAGGAGCTGTGAGAAACGGCCTGGTCGTTTTAAGACAAGATACGAAAACAGGGCGTTACAATAATCGAGCGGGATGTAACTAAGGGGCGAAACTGAATGGTGACACGTGTTGACATCAATATATCTGCGGATACGCAATATGTTCCTAATTTGGAAATTAACAGATTGTCTTAGAGAGTGAGTGGCACTAAATGACATAGAGGAGTTACAGAGAACACCGAGGTGCGAACAAGCACAGTGGGAGTAATATCAGAAGTCACCAATAGTAAGTTTCATGGTGGATGGAAGCAGCTTGGATTGTGCTTTGAGGTTGCAATGAATTACTAAGTTTGTAGAGGTCATTTAGTTTTCATGTGGTTTTGACTCATCCGTGACCGGACACTACAAAATACAGGTAGCAAGTGATTGGGAGTAGCACGGAGATCGACTTCGACTTTGGGATCAAATGACACATACAAACGGAATATCATCAGAATATAGATGATAATTAATATTGTGCTTACGGATATTCGCGCCAAGGAGGATGTAGGTGGTGAAAAAGAATGTTTTTGTTTTTTTTTTTTTTTTTTTTTTTTTTTTTTTGGGTTATCTCCGCGCTCATATCTAAAATAGCGAGGATCACGACCTTATTGCAAATCCATTTCAGTGACAATATCAATGGCAACTTTGACAAGAGCACTCTAAGTGCTGTGCATAGCCTTATACGCTGTCTGGAGGGGGATCGATCAACGGAGGAGCATTCAAATGTTGTGGTCAATGGGGGTCGCGACGAATTATCAATGACCTGAGCCGAATACACAGGTTGCGACAGGTCTGTATTTGCAAGTCCTCTCTACTCAAGGGAGGGCGTTTTTTAGCACCGGGATTATGATGCACGACGCGCCATCATTAGGATACACACCGGTATTCAGAGAATGCCATTGACGATAGCAGTCAGTGCAGAAACATGAGCGAGCCTGCGCGCTTTAGAGCCAAGTAGGAAGCGGGTCGAGTAGCAGGACGCTAGAGGACGAAGAATGACATCATAAGGCAGTCTTCAGTGACATGGCGCAAAGTGAGTAAGGGATTGGATGCATGGGAAAAGTTCACCAGGCAGGCCATCGACGACAGAGTCCGAGAAGAGTATGTAAAATGGGGGTTCCGGATATTTCATCCAAAATCGCCAAGGTCTCTCTAAATATTACTTAGTTTCACCCAAGGTATCTCTGAAAATAACTTGATGGGCCTCAGGTCTAAATCCATAGCACTCGTTGTGACCCATCTCGTGTATGTACATCTGGTATCAAAACGGAGAGAGGGATACTCGTTCACATGGTTGAACTAACGATTATATGACCTTCACTTCCAATAAAGTCATAACGGCACGAAAGTTTCTTATCAAAGAGTGCTTTGTGTAGTTTTCATGTTTTATATATTTTTTAGTAACCGATCCTTCACCACCCTTTGCGTTCTTTGCATTATGAGCATCATTCAAAAAATATCGAATAAATTTTTGGTCTTGAACCGATAACTCAAGAATTGGAAGTACCTTCCACAATCATCTTTCATTTCACCACAACCTTTTTTATTTATTTTGCTGAACAGTGAATGTGTTTGGGGGTAGTGCTAGTGTCATAATATTACTATTCTTTGCCATATCAGAGTATATATCTTTTCGTTTTAATTTCCAAAAGGAGACTATCTGTATCTGTATATAATAAATACCATTTGTTTGTATTGTGTTTAAAGTTTGTGGTAGTAAAAATCATACATTAACCACTGGCTAAGATCCAAAATACCCATACTCAAGGGTTTATCGGTTTATCCAATTTAGTTGCTTGTTTTTTACATGTGACCAACAGCACCTAGGATCCATCGCAAAATTATGACTAACATAAGTTGGTTTTGCTATTAGCGTGCGCATTTAGATTCTTCATGCGATTCCTTTTTCTAACATTTCCATAGGTTTTCCAAACACAGCATTTTTCATGAGTTGAACAGTCTTTCTCGAAGGCACTCTCAGCTTCTTTGCACAAGTTTGGTATTAAATCTATGTGTATGACTCATCCAAGGAGATTGGTGAAAATTCCCAGTATCCTATGGCGTTTTGCAACTTTGAGCCCACGACTTAGGTATAATTGCAAGTTTCTATAAAGCCGTACATATTTTTCTTTGTCATTAGATTTGGAGTTAATTTTCAATATTTGGAGCAGGTGATTTACCCAACAATGGAGTTGATAATCTGACACCACTCATTTTGGGGAATCAAAGTTTAAGGAGCCAAAGGATAATCATTAAGTGATTTATGCAACTCTTTAGGATACTCCAAATCAACTTATAATATATACCAAATCAGAATCTGGTTTCGTTGCTGTTTAATATTTTATTCCAATTTGTTTCGTCGCAGCAGTCCATTTGAAATTGTTGACTGGGAAGTATTGACTTATAGCCCAACCATTAAGACTTATTCGCTTAGATATGAATAAAACTTCCCGGGTAGGTCTCATCAGGATTATATTCGGGTAGTATTTATTATTAGCTGTTGCATACCTCTTACTAACGCTTGAAATACACCTTAATATCTTTCCTACAAACAAGTGGTTGATCGATGTCAGTGAGTTCAGAACTAATCGATTTCAGATGTTGAAGGAGAGCATCCCAACTAAAAACCGGGAGGAGTATAGTAATGAGCGGATCTAAGCTGTGAGTTTGTAAAGATTTATTTCTAAAATCTCCAAAACAGCCGACCAATAAAACACTCAGTTGTCAGGGATAGTTCGTGATATTCACCCAAGTTTTTCATTCAAAAGTATTCCACACATTTGGGCATGTTCATAATCATCATCAGCGACGATGGTTGGATCATTCAACGAACTGTTCTAAATGCTTTCTTTAGGTGGAAGGGTATTTTTCCTCAAATTTTCCCAATATTCATGTACTCGATGGGATATAAAACCTTTTAGGACCAAGTCAAATGTATTTCGAGATATATCCCTAGTTATTCTCAAGGCATTTTATCGTTGTTCTAAACAAATGTCTAATGACGAATGCGGAATTGAAGGGAGTCTATAAATCTGATTTGCCCAATGTTAAAGCTTAATCATTTCAATTATTGTTTGGAATACAACCAATTTCCCCACTTTAAGTAGTACTAACAGGTGCATGAAAATATGAGAGTCATAAACCCTTAAGATTGTGAAAAATGACAGGGAATGACGTTTATCCGGTGTATTTTAATTTAGAACAGTAATCGTGAGCTGGCCTCTTATATTCTCCCGTGATTGTGACAATGGTTTTTACACCTTCCATCGGTAAATTCTTTTTACAGATCTGGCGATGTGTTGCACTTCATGTATCACTTTATCATCCGATGTCATAACAATACTGGTTCGGGTTTCAAATACTATAGTAATTTCTTCAGTAGATTTCTCGAGGGATTTTAGAAATTCAAGTACTTAGATTTGGTGTCCTCTGTGGTACATTTGTTTGGGGTTATCAGACACATACTTTTCGATTGAGTTAACAGCTTTACAATAATGTAAAAATAACTAGAAAAATATGTTGTTGAGTATTGCGTATTTGATGTATCGGATTTATCGCACACCCCGAAAAATCTCGGTTTTAGATTACATTCAAAATCAGCTAAAATGACATATGGAAACTTCATCCGTCTAGCTTGATTTATTAAATTTAATTATGTTTCCACGCACCCATTTTTCTTCTTCAGAGTTTTTTTGCGCACCATTCTGAGGGGCATTACAATTTTTGATCTATTGTCGCAATTCACGTTACAGTCTTCCTGGTGCCCCTGCAAGAAGATCCGCCGAAGAAAAAAAAATGTGCAGGCTTTTTCGACAGGATAACATTTGCGCGTAATTGTGTTTGCGTTGATCGTTAGCAAATAAACGCCTGAGACTTTTTATCCATGTGTAATGATATTTATTATCTTGCCTCAATGAACATTAAATCAATCTTTTTGTACTCGGATGATTCAAAATGATATGGCACAAACGCACCACCTTCCCAACAAATACATCAATAGATAAATCGTTTGTTTCGACTTTTGGTATTTGTGAAATAGGACTTGGAGCACTTATATCATCAAAAATTAAACCATCATCATTGGATAACTGCTGGGTATCGCTGAGTTTGTATTCGGCTGGAAAAGAGCACTTCTTTAAGGCCAGTAACAGTCATCATCTTTTTTTCCATAATTAAGAGCTTTTTATTTTCAATTTGTAGGTGAATCATGTAAGACCCACCTTGAGTGTTGATATTTACTAATGTTCAAAGTCAAATTTAGGACTCTCTCGACTATAAACCCCGAACATTGATTTGTCCATTTTTAATCATTTCGAGTATTTCCGATTCTGCTGTGTGTAATTTAGGCATCCAATTCACCATGGTTCAAAATCCACTTTGCCACAGTTCGAAAATACACCTAAACAACATCAATAGTTCCTTGTGTTTATCTTTTAATTTATTTCAAAACTTGTTGAAACTTGCTAATTTATCATATTCTTCAAGCAGTTTCGTTTTTACTGATAGCTTTTATGCTTTCAAAAACATTTTGGATCTACTCTTAGTGGATGGTTGTTTTTGGCAAATCCATTACCCAAGAACTCAACCACCCACCCAATGCCGAATTTTATCAAATATGAGTTCTGTCGTTCAAAACCTTCTAATGCTTTGAGGGTATCATACTTTAATGAATCCTCTTCCCAGATGGTGTATCTGGTAAGCAATATTATATCTTCAACATTGATTTCAGATCTATGCAGATTCCATTATGAACTGCATTCCGGTTAGATTTAATGTGGCCACCTATGGCTTTGAGGTAATTTTTTTTGATGAATCCTCTTTCCCAGTATTGTTTGCTCTGGTAAAGCAATCTTATTGTGTTCAACATCTTGATTTCAATTCTGCACTTTCTTCAATCGTAAAAGCTGACAATTTTTATAAGGGAGTCATCTTTATTATATACTGTATTTGTTTAAACCATTTTTATCACTTTTTTACAGGGATAAAAAATATTACCCCCGAATTTTGCCAAAAGTTTTTTAATCTTTTGGATTGTTTTTTAGATTTTTATCGTGATTAATAAAATTTATGCATTGCATGATTACGCCCACATTAGTTACATAATTGAGGTTAACTTTTGTATGAACTCCACACTTTTTTACAAGGCTGGGGGGCTCTTTTAGCGCACTGAATGGCTCTATTGTGTTCGGTGCAGTAGCTCAAGCCTACCAACTGTAAGTTCGAGGACATTTTTTATCACTAGTCCAATAAATTCCATGAAATGTTTTTAACACCATTGTAATCGTTAGGTTTATGGCAGGTGGCAATTAAGACTTCGCATTACTAGTCTGTTAACACAACGGTGTTCCATCGGGTTTGAATCCTTTCAGATGAAATGCATTATTACTATTACTTTCATTATTTAAACCATTTTCGTTATAAATAATAGGAGGTGAGTTTCAAATCTGAAACAGATTTGCAAGCGGGGAATTCCAAGAGTGGGGAATTCCAAGCAAAGAGGGGAATTCAAGCAAGAGGGGAATCCGCGAGAGGGGGAGTTGCAAGAGGGGAATTCCAAGTCAAAGAGGGGAATTCCAAGAGCGGAATTGCCAAGAGGGAATTCAAGAGGGGATTTGCAAAGAGGGGAGGAATTCCATCTAGCCAGTGGATACACAAGCACAATTCATTACGGCGTTGATTCTGTACTGTGGGTTATAATCTGCAGTCCGCTCTGAAGAATGACTTATTTGGACCATTGCTAGGTAATACACGGTGTGGCTGTCTTTTGTGAGAGCATAGTGTCGATTCATATGTTTAATCGACCACAGATGGGGTCTGTTGCTCCTTTCTGGAATCTGTTCAGCTTCCCTGGGGCACATACAAAGTACCTCACTTTCCCACCATCAGGTATTTTTCTCTCTTTTGCATCAATGGTGTAGCTGAATTAGCTGAATTTTTATTCGACAGATTTTTTCTTGTGATCAAACGTTTCAACGCTATAATCTAGTTTTTTAATGATTTAATTACTGAGACCACTTCTGAGTACATTTTTTTACCGAAGGCTCTGTATCTTTTAACTTCTGGGTTCATTTCGTGAGCATATTGTTGTGAAAATAATCGCTCTGCTAGCGTTTCTGTTAAATGTTCTACATACCTTGCGGCTCTCTTGATTCCGACTTCTCCTCTTTGTATGTGACACCTTTCTCACGCTTGAGTGTTGACCTTCCCATGAATTCTTCCCCAGGATTACGTTGATGTTTAGGATAAGTTCAATGGGCTTTTTTATAGATTCTTTCGAGTGCATTCGCTACTTTGGGTTGGAGTTTTGTCCGTTAGTGCTTCTGCTTCTTTGTATCTACTGGCTACGTCGACTACGGTTAAAGCATACTTTAACGTAGTTTTCTTACCAATTTTATCATGTGGGACAAAAATAAAAAATCTGCTTGGTGCATATCATTTGGGATTGCATTGATGTGAAACTGTTTACACTGTTTGGTCTGGGGATTATTTGGCGTGTGTGCTTTGTAAATTTGGCCACATTGCTGCTTTTGATAGCCATGCTCTGGCTTTGTCTTTGAGACTTTTGTGGCTTCTGCTCATTTTGTTACTGCACCTTCACCTTCCAATAAACCTTGAGAAGAGTAGTATACAGTTTTTAATTTATTGTCACGTTCTTTTATTCATTTCTGATAATCTGGTGCTATTTTTAAGTAATCATACTTGAAAGCCGGCACCCGACAGCACCCATGCCCCCCCAATTTTATAACGAAACATATTTCACCAGTTTTTTTGACTTTCAATGGGTGTATAAAAATCACTTAGCCTCGGTTCACGCTTCAAATTTCAGGTAAATCATACATTTGACCTGTCATGATGTAGTATCTTGAATAGCTGATCGATGTTCGAAAAAAGTTTTGAGTGACCTTCTCTCTGCATAGTTTCATTAAGTAAATCCAGATGGTTGAGTCTTTTTTCGGTCCTTTTTGTTTCCTCTCTTGTGAGGTTCCTAAAAAGCAAATCGTGCCTTTTCTTTCTTCATGAGCCTCTGCACCATCTTTTAGAGTAGAAAATAAGAAATTTGTACCACTAAAAGCTACGGAATTTATCATCGCACCACCCTACCATCATACTTTGTTGCCATTTTTATTAGTCCTTTTTAATATTAAGTTGGTGGCTTTATAATTTTATCTGGTAGTATACCCAGATTCACCAACCATCCTTGTGTTGCTATGTGCACTGACTAACAGTAGCAGTCATTTGAAACATCGTGAAGTCCAGTTACCAGATCGGCGGGTTTAAATTTAGCATTTTACTCGCAGGCATGCTATATACAATACTTATACCCCCAAACCATTTGCTCCGTGATATTAAGTGTTTACGATATTATCAGTATTTATTAACTTATTATTAATAATAATAATATTCTTTTTTTTAATTGATGATTCGAAATGAACAGGTCGACTGCTTCAGCACTCATTGACTTTAGGTTTCACTCAGGAGTTTATTAACTTTGAAAATAAATAAAAACCGCCCCCCTACATACAACTACCTATGTACGGCAAAGTAATCACTTTCACGCCGTCATCTGTAGGATGTTGTGGTTCGGTCAGTGGTCAGTTATTTTTTCCTGTTGTTTTCTAGTGTACTCTGCAAGTTTTTTTTTTTCTGCAGGCAACTTACTGGGTTTGCTGTTTGTAACCTTAAGTTAATTGTTGGTTCACTTGTTGAGGTTCCTTCTCCTCCACTTGGTTCACCTGTGTGGTTCCACTTGGGTCATTGTGATTCCACTTGGTTCATTTTATATTAGTATCACTATTATTTAAAAATGAAAAAAACAAGTCCAGCAGCAAGGGGAAGCTAAGATTTATTCCAATGAGAATTATGCGCACAAAAAATGTGATGAAGCATTTGAGACTAGTGGTAATTCTTTAATTCTTTAGATAAAGCTTCAACATCATCAATTTCTGCATGAATTCCTGCTAATCCATATCCAGGAGGCATTAACAAAAATTGTTATGTAGTCGAACCAAATTACTTGATATTCATGACCAAATTTTGCTTAGTATCTAGAATGTATTCTTTTTAGTTCTTCTAATTCAAGTTTTAGAGACTTCAAGGGAATAATGTTTTCCAAAAGAATTTAACGGAATTCACCACCACTAAGACAGGGACTAATCGGCTTATCAAACAAGGCTTTTGGTCTTCTATATATGCGTGTAGATTTGTGCTAACTCATCCATGGTTTTACTAAATAGAGGGATATATTTAAATAGAAAAGATTATCAAAAAAAAAAAAAAGGTTTTTTTGTTTTAAATATAATATACTCCTGAAATTAAAGGTATGCTCAAGTGATAAATTGTGGACATCAACATCGCGATCCCAACTTATTACAAACCCAATTGGAACCGTTCTTATTCCAACCCAACTATCACATTGTAAGTTTTAACCAACCAATACATACAACATCCCTACCGACACTCAACCTGTACATTGGTATAAGGAGAAGAGAAGCCTTGGTCTGTTTTAAGTATAAGTTTGAAGTATGTACTTGAATATGTGAATATGGTATAAGTAATTACATTAAGTTTAATATAAGTAATTGTATTTTTTCAAGTACAAAAATATATATTATCAAGTTTAGATTATCATTTTTCAACTGCGTTTCAAATTACTCTGATAAGTTACTTCCAAGGAAAATTATATTGAGCTTCATTTCAGGAAAGAATCGCAAGAAATAACAAGAGTCAATTTAATACTTGCACCATGTGGAGGACTCCACCATGTAAACCCCCAATAAAACATTCATTTTAACTACAGGTTCAATATAACCTCTTCACAATAAATTGTGTTACTGTGCATCTATTGTATTTGTAGTGTTATCAATATACAACGCTTTACATTGCATGATTAACCTTTACCTAGTGTAAATAGTTTTAAATATGTCGTGATGGTTTACTAGTATGTTTTTACACGTGTTGCCATTTCAAAAACAAAACATAAAGTCCAATCTTCTTTTCTTTCAATGCTGCTTCTAAACTATTAATAGTAGCTGCGGGTGCTATAGTATTGATATTTTATATTCTTCTTTCAATACGTTTAAAGTTTGAAGAAATAATTTCTGCTAATTTGTTTTACATATATTTCATCCTGAGTTGGATTTTCAATTGTTATCATTAGAGTGTCATTTAATAATAACATTGTTTGTAAGCCAATCATTTCATCTTCAGTTTTTTTTTGTACTTTCATGATTGCGAATATCAAAGGCCATTGACCTGGATACCAAATGAAAATCGTTGGTGCTAGTGCAAATAAGGTGTGCAGAATGTACCATCATCAGCTTATAAATAGTTGCACTACTGAGCCAATTTTGGAACCAGATTTTGTTTTTGGCGTAACACTGGTGGTTAAACTGAAAATCTATCTTTATCAAATTCGCCACCATAGTATAAATATGAGTTGTTTCTTTCTAGTTTGCCAGTTGGTTTTCTACTACCTTCTTCTTTTAAACCATTTTTTTTTTAAATAATTTAATTGTTATGATATTGTACTATTCTCTATCACTGGGTGAGTCTTATTACAATAAACTTGTAACTTCTTATAACAATCACTTGTAACTTTATTATAACTTTTAACTTCTATTAACAATAATGTAAACTTTTATGACAATAACGGTAAGTATCTTAACAACTTACAACCCCTTGTTAAATGGTAGGTTGATCGGTTTAAGTAAAGTTTTGATGTTTTTTTGTCTTCAAAAATTTCATTCATTTGACGCTTAGTTGTTGTATCCGTAATGAATCATTTTCTTACAAGCAATTTTCGTATGAATCAGTCTTTGCATAAATAAACACAACGGTTCGTGGTTCTCTCAAATCTTTCTAACCACTATTATATTTTTGTTGAAAAATCCCACAAACTTTGAGAGGCATGTCTACCAATAAAACGCTATTCAGAATCATGCATTTAGAATCTTCCTTGTTTCTATATGCAAATCCTTAGTTGACCGCACCCAATTCATCGTGATATAGAAGTTCATCACCTTGGAAACGTTCGTAATATCTCTAGATAGAGTCATGCAATTTGGTTAGAATCCAAGACATAAACTTCAGAATCTTGCCCCGACCCATTTTCTGTTTTTAAAGCTTGATTCCATGCGAGCGGTGGACAAATGATAACGATGTGTTCAAAAATAATTGTGTATTCATTTCTAATAGTTTTAACACAAACTCTGTTTTCCACACCCTGTTTGAACGCATACGAGTGCGAATGAGGTACTTTGCGGAAACCAACACTTAAAATATATATATAGTTTTTTTTTTTTTTTTCAAATGGTGCTGAACTAAATCTACAATTCTTAATATTGAGCTGTGCATCATACAAACATAAATATAAACAGTTAAAGTTCCCGCTAGTTCTGCATCTTTCTCCAGTTGAATTGGTAATACCTTCGAGAAACCATTTTCTATCCTCCTACCATACCGTGATTTTTATTATTCACTACTTCTTATGTCTAACCAAAGAGCGTATTTATGTTTCAAATAATCCGACAGCAGGTTACATCACCAAAGGTTCAGTCTTACAATTGCCTATGCCTGTGCAAAAATGTTTTCAATTCATTCCCAATGTTGATATCTTTTGCATGCCTTGCGAATACACTGATTCGGAATGCTTCGATAGTAATGGTTACTTATTAATTTTGGATTTAAAATTGATCGTGTTCTGCATAAGTTAGGCCACTTTCAGGGGGGGACTCAAATACCATGAGTATACCCTTCATGTTTTTTTTGTTGGTTGTGTTCAGATTAATAATCCAAGTTGTATCTCTTTTGTTAATGTAATGTTCTGTGTCTCAATACTCTGTCATATAATAAAGTATAGCCAGTTTGTTTTGATCTGGTTTCTAATCATTCTTGCTAGCTCTGCATTAGTAAGCACTTCGTATTCTAAACTGATTGCACTTATTTTATAACTAGCTCCTGTGTCTGATGCTTTTAATCACACGGACCAGCATCACTTGAAGTTACTTCATAACTCAGACGGTCCAATGGGACCAGCCTGATAATAGGGCTAGATTTGTCAGGCAGCTCAAATTCCAAGGAATGTAAAATTCGTCTCCCATAGGCCATCGCAATAGCTTAACTTACCATCGTTTGCTGAGTATCTTTATTGCAGCTTAACTCTCAATTTAACGTGTATTTTCATACAAATAACCTGATACGCCATATTACGAGCCGTCGCTTGGGGAACCATAAAATCGCTTATAGCCAGTGATACACTCTGCATCGTCTAGGAGAATAAATTTCATTGGCCTTCTATTTAACATTTCTTGTTTACAATTGCTCACCAAGTTGTGGACAATCGGTCTGTTTTCATCGGCACTATCGTTCGAAGATATTAAGTCCGATGTTAAAACTAGCCTGGTTGTACCGGGGACTAGACATCATTTACACCTAAATTTGGAAATATCTACCGCTAACATTTCGGTTTGATCTATTGTGCTGGGGTTGTACGTGATCACAACAATGGTTCTAATACCTTTCACACCAATGCTACGTAATTTTCTGTAAGGATACAATTGTTGGCCGTATGCGTTTGTCATTTATTTAAATAAACATTCCTTTTAAATGAAAATGGATGACGTGCTGCATGGATGGATTATAGGAGGAAGAAATCCCGCCGTGGAAGATGATGCTGTGAGGACAACATTTATCAATAAAATGATTCATTGGATTGATCGCAACTAATAATATAGACGAAGGGGTGGATTTGTCTTTGAATTAGCAAGAACAGATAAAAGAACCAAGTAGATGATTTCTATGCTATATTGCTAGAAGATTATGGATTAATCCCAAATGTAATCATTTATGATAATTTAAACTTGAGGATGGGGTTTTCAGTAAAATAACAGATAAATAAAGAATAGAAACCAGTACTCAAAAAGATCAAAGCAAGTTCTATAATATTAAAAAAATTAATGTAAATACATACTGAATAAATTGGGGTTTTTGTTGACTACTCAACATCCACCAAAAGTTAACACAAATGCAAGACAAAGTATTGAAAATAAATAATCGCCTCGAATACTGAATATAATGGAATGGAGAACTGCCAAGAAGGTTTTGCTAATATATGATCAATCAATACAAGGTGAGATGCAAGAACTATTCGAATTTTGTGTCAGCTAGAACAGAGGATGTGACAGTTGATACCCAACAGAACTTAGGATGAGAGAACTACTAGCTATCGATTGACGCTCTACAAAAATCTGTGGTGAGCTTGTCAATAATTTGGCAAAACTGAAAGAATTAGACGCTGTTATATTATCAGAACAACATAATCTAGCGCAGCCACAGGAAATGAAGAAGCTGAAAAGGAGATCAAAGCAAGCATAAAGACTTGGAAAAATAGAAGAGTGGTAGAGTGGAAGCTGCAGGTATAAATATAGAGCATTGCGTAGGCAGATTAACAGAATAAAGAAGCTATCAATCAAATTTTAAATATTAAAGATATTCTAAAAAGCATTGCAAATGTATTGGGAAAGTTAGGTTATAAATGTGGATGCACTGCCAGGCATCAGCGGAGGTGTTTTATCTTGGCTATTAAATGCATTGAATGTGCTGTTGGATGTGGCTGGCAGAAAGAAAATGTGTGGCATTTGTTTAAAACTTGGTGTGTAGCTTTGGTATTATTACTTGAATACATCTGAAAGTAGATTATTTAAGTACATAATAAAGCAGATATGAAATACTTGCAATCCCAGTAACCCCACGATGCTGGCAAGTTTGTCTTTTCAGGTAACTGGCAGATTCGGATATTTGTGGATCTGGTGTGCTAATGTAGTTGTTTATTTAATGGTTTAGTTGTATAATCAAATGTAGTGGAGTCTGGGCTTCTACTGGGCCTTGAGATAGGTGAGAAACTGTGTATTTAGCTGTACGAGGTTGATTTTACCAAAAGCATTACAGTTCATCTGTGTACCCTTCAGTGTATTGTGTAAACTACTAGTGGCATAAGTTACCGTCTAATACTAATTGAATTCCCAGCATAAGCATGCCTAAACCATTACTAGTTCTTGACATGTTGCTTGGCAATTTGATTTCTTGAAACATGAAACCGATGACATAGGTCTCCTAGGCTGACATGTCCTATATTTTCATTCATGCATTATAATGATTTGAAATGGTGTAGGACAAATCATTTCTTTTAGCAGCCTCCGACAAGTAATATACATGAAAGCGATAAAGCTTTTAATTCTACTGTCTGTATGTTGGGGGTGGTCATAGCTGACACCACAAATCCCTGAGGTGCTACACAATTACAAAGTTGAGTTTATTTTGCCACACATTGCATCGGTGTGAGTTCCAATCGTTATAGACCCCATCAGATTGAACGTGTGTTACTGCATATTTTTCAAATAAATCTGGTTGATCGATGCAAATGTGTCAGTATTGATAAATGTATAGTTTAACTTGTAAAGTCTGTTTGCTCAAAGGCTCTTTATTTGGCCTGGTGGTGAATATATACTACTAACTTCGATCTTTTTGAATAATTGCTTTGAATTGCTGGTGGTAACATGTTTTTTATATCAAAACATCATATATTTTAAATAATGATCATATCTTATGAAATTAAAACATCTGAAAAGTCTTTGACTTGGAAACAATACTACAGACAATAGGGCGGGAAATTTGAAACTGATCTTTGAAATCAGCTATATTTTGGATGGTTCTTACAGTATTTCCAAGGTGAACAAATTATGTATAGGGTTGGTAGTGAACATTTTTGTGATTTTTCCATTGCCGTTGCCTTTACAATGTGGATCGACTGGTGCATTTGATCACCCGTGAATTATCTTGGGTGGTGATTAAGGTCAACAAAATACAATGGAATTTGGACACTTAAGTTCCAGAAGAATAATGTTATTAAATTTTCTGGAGGTATTGCAAGACCTTTTTTTCACTTATACAGATTGGTTGTTGAATGGCGAACACATTGGGAAAATGGACAGCACCATGCAAAAGCTATATTTACACTGTGATCAAATTTCTTCCACCTATACTATTTTTAACGGAAAACCATCTATGTTGGTTGTCAGATTCCATTGGGTATGACCCATACTACGAAGTAGCCTATCATACAGAATGGAGCACTAAAATTGGAAAAACCGTTAGAAAATGGTATAATTAATGATATGAAATTCAGCAGCAAGATGCAGATGTAAGGATGTTAATTATAAAGGGCTGCCACTGAGAATTACTTTAGAAATCACTAATTTTAAATAAATGAGTATATTTTGAAGTTCCAATACAATTAGCAACCTGCAATATGATAGTCAAAATATCAATGAGTGTATGAATAGTATGATTAGTGAATGTGGAAAAAATCTTACATTGGAAAATTGTACCAAATAATTTATCACCAATTCTTGTTATTGACTATCATGGGATAACATTATGTGGGGATGTTTTCATCACCAGCTATGGTTATGTTTAATAGTGATCATAATGTTCTGATGTTGCTATAGGAGAGAAAAAACAATAATAGGACCAATGGGATTACTGCACGAATTGATTTTACAACTAATACACCTTACTATTTCACTGAAATGGTATAGGCCAAATGAATGGTTCAAGAGTAATACAGTTATGTTATAGTGTGGGGTTTGTGGTTTGGTAGTACCAATGAGGGTATGATGTTTATTGCAATCTTTTAGTTGATAATTCTGGTATGTATTACAAAATTAACATACTACTATCTAAAAAATAAAACGAATACTTATTAAAAGCGGACATTTAACCAAAGTTACCGCAGAATGAGGGATACTTTCAGACTACAAAAAATTGATAATATTAAAAAAAGGAAATAGAAGCTGAAGAGATAAGAGTGTCCATGTATAAAAAGTATAACAAAACTAACTACACACCTAGAACCATTGCGGGGTGGTGGAGTTGTTATTGTGCTTCAGTATTGCCAGCTAGGGTGGAGTTAGTACTTCACCCCATTGGATTTGCTCTGGAAGTTGTTGCTATTGCTTGTGCTGTTATGTGTGGACAATCAAAGTTTTCAATAAAAAACTTAAAACTAAAACTAAAAAAACATAATGAATTAAATTTGCAGAGTCAAAACTGAATACTATTCGTGAATATATATCAACAAGCTCTGGCTGATGGCTATCAGTCAAGAAGAATTTCTCACACCAAAGAACTGGCCAAGTTCCATGACATGAAAGAAAGTAGATTAGAGAAGCAAAAACCTACATCTGCTAACAGATAATGATTAAACTGTACAAGCACGCTCTAGATAAACAAAAAATAAGCCTTATTCAAAAATTAGGAATTCAGCGTCAGGTTTAAAATAGATTATAGATGTCGAATGAAAGACCCCTCCTTATACTCAAGATTCATATAATCTTTAATCAACATGTGAACAAGGATAACTCTCTCCGTTGGATACAAAGAGGTACATACACGAGGGTGGTGGTCACGCGAGCGCGTTTGGATTTAGACCTGAGGGCCCCATAAGTAATTTTCAGAGAGACCTTGGGTGAAACTTAGTTATATTTAGAGAGACACTGGCCGATTTTGGATATGAAGTATCCAGAACCCTCATTTAATACTACTCGAGATCAGATTCGACTCTATCCCATCACGTATTTACGAAACATGTTGCTAAGCACAACAGAATATGTGACAAGGCAGGTAGTGGTCTAGATTGATTGTTCAAAAATTGTTAAAAACAGAAGAGAACTTGTTGGTAGCGGTAGAAAGTGTTTCGGTGAAATAGTCCGGTTCGCAGTGTTAATACATTCGTGACTTCCCTGTTCATAGAGAAGAAGTGCTCCCTGAACCTGTCTGGCGAGATTGTCTGCCATTTACGTTATGCCCTACGCCCCTCACGACGGACAGTGTGGACATCGGCGTTGTCCATGGCATACGCTTTCTGATGGCGTGCTGTTTTGGAAGCAGGGCGCAAAATTCATCATAATTTGCGTGGTGGTTGAGTTGTACCATTGGAAACAATTCATCGACGGAGATCAGCTGGAAATCACTCAACATATGGAAAATGTATCGGCAGCTTGGTTTGATACGCATACTTTTGTATTTTGTTTACTTGCAAGATACGTCATAATTTTGTTATTTGCAAGATCGTTCAGCTGGTGGTGGACGAAAAGATGTGAAGCATTACCACTGTGGTGATCAGAATAAGGTTTTCAGAACGTCAAAAGCTGGAGCAGCCTCAATCATCGTGAGTGAGAACACGTGATCCAAATATGACCATGAGTTGTGGGTTGGGTAGTGACATGCTGATGCAAATAAGGAATTTCAAGTGGCCTCATACCGTTGAAGGTCACATTGACCTTTGATCATCCCAGCAGATGTGGGAGCACCAACCAAGTAGCAATGGTGTTTTTAAAATCAGAAGGTCAACTACCCTGATTAATGAGGTCAAAAGGTCAAATGTCAATAAATGTGCTATTTCTCGAGTTTCTTCTGCATTTTTGGATAGTGACAGAGCTCTTGTGATGAATAGACGAGGCAAACTCCTGCTTCAATTCGGGCACGCGTTCTCAAGTTACAAGGGGTCAAAGGTTGGTTTGGCAATAGCATCGGCAGTATACGTTGCGGATACTAAGGCTTGTAGGACTGCGCGCATCTATCGAGACGTAACATTTTTCATAAAAAAACTGAACAGTCATCAAAGTCATTCAAGGTACTTATGGACGAAGAAATAATTTTGTGGAGACAATTACAGTGACATGCTTGGCAATGTTGAATTTCCGGACAGGGTGTCGTCAATGGTTCAGAACATTTTTCATGAAAACATCATGTCACGAAGGTCATTCAAGGTCACTTATGGGCATAAAACTGCCAATAGTCTGTGTTCCCTGCAACAACTTCCATTTACCTTTCCTGATGTGGTTAAAATTCCAAGACAGGGTGACCCATCTAGAGTTAATGTTTTATAAAAACGGTTACGTCAGACAAGGTCATTAAAGGTCCAATTTGAGTCCAAAACTAGGTTTTTGGCCATAACCTGGGACAAATGTCGGCCGAGTGGGAGGTGCCTCCTATCGTTACATCATCTGTGGACCTTTGACCTCAATTTGACCTTTGGTGGAGATGGTACACCTTTGATCTCAATAAATTTAACAACAGGGTAAAGGTCAATTAAGGTCATTTAATGTGAGTAATTTGCATAAATTACGAAATTTCCGAAGTTTGTTATTTTAAATGGCCAAACCACTGAATGAGTGCAGTTAGGGTGCTTATAGAGATTAGCATGGTAATTTTGGAGTTCAGTGGATAAAACAAACATCTAAGACGAAAGTCAAAAGGTTCAAAGGGCAAGTTAAGAAATGTGCTTATTTAGGAGTTACAGGCCAAAGAAATAAAAACCGTCAGTTTTTGGATATGTGCATAAGTCTGTGTGGCTACATGACGAAACCAGCTTCCGCTTCGATCTACACCTGGTCTTCAAGTTACAAGGGCCAAAGGTCGATTTGGATACCTTTTTGGGCGATAGCATAGGGCGTGTGTAGCTGATTACATAATACTTTTAGGGCTTGGGGCATCACATCGAGGCAAGCATTTTTGTCATAAAAAAACCCGTATGTCATTCAAAGGTCATTTTAAGGTCACTCAGGACCAGAACGGCCAAATAATAAATTTCCGCAAACAGCCTTCTAGTGGACTGTGTGTGGATATGGCTTTTTTTTATAGATTTAAGACCAACTATCCACGTTGATTCGGTGGCATAGGGTCCGTTTACTTGTTGGACAATCAGTAATCTGAAGGGAAAACTATTAACTCAGTAATATTGGTTTAAATGGGAAAGTACAGGGTACAGTAGGTAGGATAATGCTAAAGACCCAAAATCTGTGTTAGGTTTGCATGTTCCAAGGGGATAGTCAATGATGGCAGATGAATGTTTAAATATTGAAGAGGTATTGGGATACCGTTACATGTTTACACATTTCTCGATCACTTTGACTAGTGCTATTATTTTTTTTTTTCATTCCATCACCACTTCTTTCTTAATATTCGCTATATAAAATTGTAGTATTATGAAATTTATGAATATTATTCATAAACTGGAGGACACTGGAGGTCATTCAGGTGTCTACTTTGCAGGCATCATTCCAAATTTCAAAGTTGTTTGATTTTCATGAACATTCGAAGATTTTCAGGATTTATTTGAGTGAGAAAATGGAGTCAATGGAATTCCATGGCTATTGTGATCAATTTACATAATTGTCACATTTCACAAACTGTACTCCTTTAGCAGACCTTGTCAGTAATCAGTCCTTCGAATTGAAATTGGGCACTGAGGAGTAGGCTGTTTCTGTTAATGCTGTAGCGAAATTTAAAGCAACACATGGATCCTCGTAATGTTTGCGTCGGTATGACTAAAGAAGAAATCACTGATCGCGAAACCGGCGTGACACTGGGGGCGATCGCCTTGTCGAAGTTTCTGCGAAGAGTGAAATTATTATGGGTGATTTAATTATCCAGATATTTCTTGGTTAATGGTACTAGCTGGCAGTCAGGATCTGGCTGTTTCAAGGTACGCCAGATTGTTTCCTTTCTCAGCATGTTCAGCATTTCCTACCAGAAAGCATAATATTTTGGATTTCGTTTTGGCATGATCCAGATTTGTAGATAAGGTAGAGACTTGGGTAAGCCGGTGCATAGGATCACGATATTTTAGCTTTCAATGTGTCTTGTTCTTTCAATATCCACAGAGTGTAGAGCTGTTCATTGTTTCGCGAAGGCCGATGTGGATTGCATTTCCAGGTTTTTTAGCCAAAGTAAATTGGCATAAATTGTTGGAAAGTACGCCTGCTTTTGACTCTTGGAATGGTTTCATTGAAAAGGAAACGAGGTTATGAAATTTTACGTTCCTTGGAGGAAGGAGGAAACCGGTCGCAGTAAGTACAAGATGCCTTCTTGGATGAAATGGAAGTTTTCTGCCATCAAAACCGTAGAGCGAAACTTATGGCGATTTATCGTTCTCTGGGGTCCGTGTTTGTCTGTCTAGAACATTCAACGTTCAGCAAAAGCTGGTCCAGCGGTTAGTTTCTGGTGCTGAACTTGATTTTGAGAGGCAGCTTGCCTCTAACATCCAGGAGAATCCTCTGGCTTTTTTTCTCTTATGTGAAGGGAGGAAAGCAGAAAGTCAAGGACAGCATTGGCGTCCTTGATTAGATTACCGACTCGGGTATGGTAAGTACAACCAGCGATAGCCAGGGAGATGGATAAGGATCTAATTAATTATTTCTCGGTCTGTTTTCACTCATGCGAGAACTTGGATAATTTTGGTGCCTAGTTGTCGGGGTTTATCAGCAGAGTGGTAATATGGTGTGTTCGCCGGGTGTAGTAAAGGAGAAAATGCGGAAGCTCAAAAGTGATAAATGATAAAGCTCTGGTCCTTCGACGAGTTCAGCCTTTCTACTAAACTCCTTTGCCGACGAGTTGTCTGTTTCCACTAGCTATTAGTTTCATAAGACTCGACAAGAAGGTATTGTTCCGGATTGAAGTGGGGAGAGCCAATATGTTTCTCTATTTTGCAAAAAAGTAACGGTTCCTGCCTTGTTATTACAGGCCAGTCAGTCTTACCAGTGTGGTCTGCAAGGTGGTAATGGGAATTCCATCATTCGGGATAATATGAGTTGTTATTTATTTAAATGAGGCAAGTCTGATTAGGGATTCTCAGCATGGGGTTAGGAAGAAAGAAAAGTGAAATCGTCGTGTTTGACTTATTGTTTGTTTGACTAATCTCTGGAATTTAGGGAAGATGGTACATGTTCTGGTGACAACGGCAATGCTGTTGATTTATAATTTTCCTGGACTTGCAGAAAAGCTTTTGACAAGGTTCTGCATGGGCGTCTCTTGCTCAAGTTGGAGAGCTTTGATATTGAGGGGAATGTCCTCAAGTGGGTTCTGAGTGGCTTTAATATTAGGAACAAAGAGTTGTTGTCATTAATGGGCGGTCGTTTTCTTGGCCCAAAAGGTCACTAGTGGTGATTCCCAAGGGATCGAATCTTGAAACCGGTTCTCTTTCTGGCGTATATTGCCGATCTGAAAGTGTGTTCATTCCAGGGTATTAAGAATTAGCAGACGAACTACGCCCTTGCGCGTCCTATCGCAACTTAAACATCAAAAAAGGGAACGCATACAATATTATGGTACAAGGCTTTTGTATAGGCAGGACAATCGCTGAATAGGCCTACCAGACGACCTTCGGGTGGCCACAGTGTTTACTCCTTCAAGAAGAAGCTGAAACTTTTCCTCTTCCGAACTGTTGACTTTTCCCTCTTTCTTAAGCGCTTTGCGGCTTTGCGTTTAAGGCGTCTATAAAGCACCACATGATTATTATTATTATTACAGTTGTATCGGAGGTCAGTTCGAAAGATGATGTTGCATTGTTCAAAGGGATCTGGATATAATTAAACTGGTCTCCGACTGGCAAATGTTTTTCAAGTCCGACAAATGCAAGTTTGCATGTTGGTTTTCCACAATCGCAACGCTTCTTCAAGTTGAATGGCCACAAAATTGCAGGTGGAATTTTGTCAGAAAAGATTTGTGGGGTTTGTTTTGTGATTCTTCTTGGAACTTCAAGCAGGGTGCTGAGCTGCATGGAAGAGGAATTGGATTCTTGCTTGTTAGTTAGGACGTCCACTTCAGTGTCCTTGAGATGAGATTGTTGTCAGAGTTAAACAACTGGTAAGACCGCACCTAGAGTATTCGGTGCAAGTGTGGAATCCCTAACTTTGCAAAAGACAAGCATGTAATTGAAAACGTTCAGCGTTAGGACAAACTAGAATGTTGATTCACGGTCGAAAAAAGTTATCCGACGAGGGAAGATCAGGCGTCTCGGTCTAAACTACCATGGAGCTGAGGGGCGAATCGGGGTGACTTGATCCAGGTTTCAAATTGTCCATGACTCGATGGCCTGTCATTCC
The DNA here is from genome assembly GCA_026419785.1 of Sclerodactyla briareus. Taxonomy (NCBI): domain Eukaryota; kingdom Metazoa; phylum Echinodermata; class Holothuroidea; order Dendrochirotida; family Sclerodactylidae; genus Sclerodactyla; species Sclerodactyla briareus. The sequence continues at coordinate 2,982 of JAODTK010001655.1, read as the reverse complement.
ACTACTTCTTTTTGAATTTTCCAATGTTAACTGCAAATAGAGGCCACTAACAAAGCAGCTTCTTAGAATGTACCTTTGGAATCATCCTCGCTTGACCTACAAGCAACCAGTGCCTGAATTTGCGGATCAGTACATTGTATAAAGGAAAACGTTGTCCCACAAATCCACCATAGGTTATTCTCTAATGTTTCGAGCGGAGAAGTCAATTCGAAAAAATGGAATTTACCAGTGTTTAATGGACTATTTCACCCTTTACAGAGGGACATAACTGGACATAACGTGTGATAGGAGTGTTTAAGTACGTCAGTGCGATGTTGACTATTAATTTGTTGCGAAAATGGTCGTCACAAAAAAATTGACCCGAAGGTCACGCGGGCCATAAGTCATGCAAAAGTCAAAGGAGGTCTCAAGGTTGATCTCCGAGTGTAGTTTGCACAGACTACAAAAATCTCCTTCACGCCCAGCCCTCAGTGTTTTGTTGCGGAGATATATAAAGATTTGCAATTCGGCAGTATTTCAGAGGCTATTTCAGACTTTACGGAGGGGAGGAAGTGAGTTGGAGGATAGTGTTGTGATAGAAGTGATTTAGTATCGTCAGTGCACTTGCCAAGTTCAATCAGGTCAAAAGCCCAAAGGCGAATCGAAGTAGGCCACAAGGCCATGTAAGAAAGGACATGAAGATTACCTCCGGGACTGGCACATAAAAAGTTCCCTTTCGTCATTCAAGGGCGGCGATTGGTTTTGGCGGGGGGGTTGGGGGGGGGGAGGACAAGGTGAAATATCTAAGCGGAGCGCCACACAACGGTTGGCGCGTTAATTAGGACAAGAAAAATTTTCATTTGACAGACCCCTAGATTGCAGGAAACGGCCACTTCCCAAGTTCCCATGCCTATGGGACAGAAGCAGCCTCTCTAAATTAATTACCAAAATTTCATTACAGGAAAGGTATCCAAAAACGTATCACTTAGGGATCAATGTCAAGGTTTTGCGTTGGGTGCTGTGACATTCCGTGAAATACGACGAGATTTTGCAGCATCCAATTGGAACCAACGATTCGACATTGCACGGACCCCCCTTGACCTATCACTTGGATGGGACTTTGAGTTTTCACTCAAAGATAACGCCCCCATTTTATCTTCTTTGCAGACCAGGAGAATGATGGGACAATTCTAAATCGGGGCCAGACAGGAGGCCAAAGGAGTATAACACCGATTAAAACCGCAACTGCGCGGAAGCGCAAGCGGAAAATTGTGCCAACTTTTGGACAATTTATCGAAAAGGCGGGCAATCTTCACCTGAATCTTGAAATCATGTCTTTGCACGAATGGTGGCGTTCCCTGGCCGAATCTTCGATGGTATTTTATGGGGTTCCACTGGCACCATTTGCCTCCACCCTTTGTATGTGCCGTGATGCACGTATCCAACTTTCAAAGTGGTTCGCACCCATAAATGAAAAGAAACGAAAATCACAAATCCCGGCAGGTGGTAGGCCTACCCCCGTCGGCTAATCCCCTTCACCGTGGAGCGACACACCAATCTGGTGAAGCCAGTCTTATGCCAACGACGGGATTGAAGGAGAAAACCTTTTCTTTCATTGATAATTAAAAACAAACCAGAGTGAATTTCAGGCATTTTGGTTGAAGGACAACGGCAGTGCTATTGTGGAGAATGGAAAAACTGCATCTTAGGTCCAAACCCCATTTCATACGATTGGTCCTATGTGAAGTTATTGGCCTCAACGTTTGGGCCATTAAGCAGCGGATTGGGGAGAATCCCCAATTGCGCAATAATGCATGACGTCGCACATGAACAACACAGGAAAGATTAATGTTATTTATTGTTGTCATTTGTTCAATAAGTCACAGTGAGCAGGGGGTTACTGTTGCTTTCCTCACAAAACGTAACCATCAACACTACCAAACCACTACAGCAATCCTCTTACATAGACTAAAGGTTTTTCGAAATGAAATGTGAATGTTTGAATTTCAATACAAAACGAGGAATGTTTGCATGGTTGTTCAAATATGACTTCATTATTATTGAACGTCTATGAACTTCCGGTTTTGGGCGACGCATTCAAGTTTTACAGCTAAATTAAGCCCTGTATAAATCATGCGTCAGTAGTCCTTTAAGAAACATATGGTCTGCACAAGCACCCATGAACACTACCAATAATGAAATACCCGCGCGCGAAGCGCGCAAAATAATTGAACAACAGATGTCGGATGTACAGTGTCCAGCGAAAAGTTTTTTTTTTTTTTTTTGGGGGCAGTAGGTCTCAAATATGGTGAGGGGGGGGAACAAAATGCTCGCGCCTCCCAACCAAAAATATTGGGGGGGGACGCCGTTCCCCCCCCCCCCCACCCCCCCACCCATGATCGCCGCTCTTGTCGTCATACATGCGACCACACACGAGATTTCAAACTTCAATCTGCTTCTGAAATCCGATGGTCAAAGTTCATCGGGTAAAAGGTTCAAAGGATTCAAGTAGGCCACAGATTGTAGTTCCACAGACAATCAAACTTCCATCACGACGACTCCGAAAGTTGCCGAGACTATAAAGATACCTTCCGGTGTCCTGGCACCAAAAAAATAGTTCTTTTTCGTCATATATGCGACCAACACACAAGATTAACTTAATATCGCTTATGTTCACCAGTGCTCGTGCTGAAACGCTTTTTAAAGATCGACCCCTCCTGACCTCGCTCGACCTTCAATGACACCGAAAACAATAGGGGGAACCCCCCCCCCCCCCCGTCGGTGAATGTTCCCCAATTCGTCGGGAAGCCTTGAGGGGTACGCTAAAAAATGCAACAACTCGACGAGGGCCTATTGCCCCGACAGTATAAATTGTAAAACCTTCTTTATAACAAATATCCTATATTAAAGCTAATAATTTTCGGCGCGGAGCGTCATAGACTATAGTTTGTTTATCATAATTGCAGTGTTCCTCGCTTCCTCGCTCGAAAGATAAGCGTATCC
>JAODTK010001654.1:0-257700 GCA_026419785.1 Sclerodactyla briareus | reverse complement strand
AGAAAAAACTAAAAATTTTATATATATATATATATATATATATATATATATATATATATATAATATTATATATATATATATATATATATATATATATTACTTGAGCTTGTCGAAACATTGTCCAGTAAAGTAGTTCCTATTGCTGTAAGACTTTGCTCACGCAGTGACAGCGGGTGCTACCTATATGATATCACGGATAGCCGCACTGATTCCATCATGCGCGGCTGGACGCTACGGTAGGAGTGGCAATCGAGATGCTAATTATTGTCGGCGGAATTTACAAGCCCTCTGTTGATATATTGTAACCTTACACACAGGGATGAGCTTAATATCAGACACGAGTACAAAGGAGGCATGTGTAGTCGAGGCTCGCGAGGAGTTGTACATGTTAGTCTAATGGAGTATGTGGCTGTAATAGAAACAGCAGCCTTAGCAGATGGTAACTGCGACGATCAGACGAAACACAATGGATGTCCAGGGATCGTTGACGGGGAAGAGAGAAGCCGGGTTTTATCGTAAAAATACAGGGTATATTATCTGCATTGGTATTGCCACATTTGTCGGTTGGGACACTGGGGGTAAGGAGAGAATAGAAATATACTGAGGAACACCCTTAATGACGATAAATGGAAGAAGGCCGAAATGGGCCGACTTCATGATGCATTAGGCAAGGAGGATGGCGAAAAAAAAATTCGGCAGTTACTTTTTCTAATGTCTTACGGCCTTCGAAATAATAGTAATGATGCTAGTTTGTAATCTCGGAGATGACTTTGATATCGGCAAATTCGTTTAGATATGCACGGTATGACTATTGTTAGTTTTTGCTGGCCTCATTTCAAGACTATTAGCGCCATTCGGGAGCAGGTAATCGCTGCCCACTCGTTGTCTCGCTTGAACTTTGTTCAAGGAGAGACATAGTGGTCACTTGGATAAATTGCTTGTCATTGCAAATGTTCAAGTTTGTTGAATTCCGAAATTTATTAAGTGTGAGTTCACAATTGGTTGAGATAAGTGAGAAATGGGTCCACAGAAAAGTTTATTATTGTCTAATTTGCATAATTAGGCGGTCTTAGTCACATTTCCACAAAACTTATATGTAGACATTGTCAATAATCCAGTCCTACGGATTTTAAATTGGTCACTGATTAGTAGGGTTTTTCTGTCAAATGCTAATAACAGAATCTCAAAGAAACATAATTAATTAAAGGCCTTGTAATTGTTCGCATGGTGACTAATAGATCAAAAACACTGTCGCGTTAACCAGGGCGAGACACTGGAGGCGGTCGCCTTGTTATTTATAAGCGATTTATGATGACCTATAATCATAATATTCTGTCAAAGGCTTGTTCATTATTGGAATGATAGGTGAGTATTCGTCAAACATCACTGTTACCAAGAACGGTGTGGTACAGTCTAATTCCTCATTTGTCTCTTTGTTTGAGCAAAGGACATGGGATAGTTATCGTTGATAACCAATAGGCATTTGATGGTCAACCCTGCTCCTCACGAGCATCATTGATATCCACGCCCTTGAAATGTGGACAAGTCAAGGGAATGGCCGATCGTCTATTCACTGACATAAAAATCAGGATGCTTTTCCAGGGATATCGTCCTTGAACCAGCTGTATTTGACCTTGAGTGGTTTCATGTACTGTGAACGTATTTTTTTAGCGCGGAGAGCAGCTTACAGTCATCATGTCGCCTCCGTCCGTTCGTTTCGTTCTTTAGTTAGTTTAGGTCGTCCCTTCTTTTGTCACTTTCATTCATAACTTCTGAACCTCAAGCGATCAGGTTGAAACTTGTATGGTGGATTAAGCTTGCTACTGGCTAGCCTAGCTACATTAATGTTTCGCATCGTGTGATTAGATTTTAATTAATCCAATTAAAATACCCCATTTCCACTCAATTTGAGCTCTCTGACTTCCAGACAAGTTTGTGTTTACTACTCCATCCTCTGCGGAGCACTGTTTTACTTATCTGTCAAAGGTCCAGGTCTAAAGCCTAGTTGACAATAAAACCTATTGTCCAGGGGTGTAGATCATGTGTCTTTTCATTTCCAGCTCGCCCTAGTTTACATCAGTCCCTGCACTGCAGAATTTGTTTACAGTACTCTCGGTCTTGGGCCCCTCCCCCCCAACCCCACCTAAATGCTGTTTAATGGCAACTTGTGAGTGGTTCATATTAACATGATTGTCAACAATTCAAATATCCATTTCGTTCTGTGGGTAGTGTGTTTCCACTGTTCAAAAACAATGCCGTGTATTCGCCACGGAATTTTGCTGTCCTCATCTACCAAGACTTCCGACTTGCACTTGTTGAACGTGAAAACTCGCAACAGCGATGGTGGAGTGGCTAATAACTGACAAAAAAATGAAATATGTCTGGAGGAATAGTACCGGATAACATATATTTTACTCATAAAATTCTACAGGAAGCGTAAAATACGGAGCATCGGCCGACAACGAAAATATGCCAACGACCACTTTCCAAACTATGTTCGAACGGATTTCATATATAAACGTTGAGTCGGGGGGTACGTTTCTGTCGAAATTGAACCATTTTTATCATTGAAACGTCTTTTTCACAGTCTACTATGTGCCAGCGATCCGAATTCGAACATGGCAATAGAGATTCGAAAATATTCAATCAGTCCTTTTGAATACAAATAACTTCTCAGTCGCGGTATTGCCGCGGTATTGCATAACTTCTCAAGGTCCGCGGTAGAAACCACAAGAATGTGGCACCTGTCCTTGAGGAGGGTCATGAGCTATGGCACCCGGTTTCAAGGGTTCTAGTTATGTAATGATTGGCAAGTAACATCATGGATCTCATCGATAGGACTGTACCCTCACATAACGTGGCGGGAAAGCAGAGCATCACATAAAAAAAATGACAGGAAAAATCTGATATGAAATATCTTATAGGGCCATTTGTGTTGTCCTAGATTTGACGTTTGCTAGACAAGGTGATATTGTACCTGAACGATTGAGGTCGAGGTAGACAAGTAATACCCAGACGTAATTTGGACTCATGCATTTCATATCACAGTTTCTAAGTGTCCCTGCTTCCTTACCTCGGAATCATTCGGACTCTAAAGCGTTGAAATTCCTCTGGAAGAACCTAACAATACCGCTCATGTTTAGGAAAATGCATTCAATGATTAGACGTCCCCGAGTGTAACTCTCCTCGAGGTCAGTCTCCTCAGACTCTGGACCTAATGACAGCCTTCAGAGACAAGCGTAACTACGCTGACTTAGTTGACAAAATTATTTATGCGACATACGAAATGTTTTTTGTTCAATTTTTTATCATTGATATGAAACACGACACACTACAACACTTATAACATTACTTTGGTGAACAACCTATTCGATTTACTACTAAAAAATGTCCCGTAAGCGTAGAAACCGGAGCATAGCCTTAACAAACAATGTAATCTGTGCACATGGCCATAATACTATTGATTATATTGATTGTATCATATAAGAGGAGATAGCTACACTCTCCTTAATTACGCGATTTTGCGACTGAGGAACGCTGAATAATGTATACACGTAGTTGACTTCAAGAGAAATGCACGCCGTAATGACTCATTACTACCCGGAAGGCAATAATGATGGGCTTGCAAATTTGAAACAAATCGGAGGCAGGGGGATCACAGTTACTGGGCTACCAATTGAATGTCGTTATGGCACAGTGTTACGTTGTTTATTGCCCTAACGAAATATTGACGTGAATATGTGTGTCCTTGTTCCGCACACCTGTGCCGAGGTGACAAAAATATGTCACCATTACACCACATAACACAGGTATTCGCCAGGTCGAGGGTTATAATCGTTAAACCTTTTCAACCGACGCGCTGCCGAGAGCTGCGCGAAAACGAAATGGGTTCGTTACTCTAGCGCACATGTAAGTCAAGGATAAATACCCAAAATGCCCGGATGTGACCCGAACTGCGGTTGACTTCCGCTCTTCTGCTATAGGTCCGTGTGTCCTAACCAATGATCATTTTGAGAGAGAAGTAAGTGAGGGTGGTCACTCAATGGGCTAAAAATCTGCTTGAGGGATAGTTTATATTTTATTTTATTGGCGATAATCACTACAGCAGAGAGGCATTCGTGAAATACGTCATTCGAACCAATGCGACTATCACATTGGTGTTTTGAATATGAGTGTAAGGCGAAAATTTTCAGTAATAAATAATATTTCACGATCATCTCTTGAGGTCCTATCTTGATTAATTCCTGCACGTATTCATTAAGTTACGTGAGTGTAGTTAGTTGAGTATAGGTGTGCTGATCGAGTCAAGTCTCGTCTAGTCGAGAGTGCAGTGAATTTCCAATACAGACGCATGCTGTTGTTGCGAGTACACAAACGGGGAAATCCAGTTATTTGGAAATGACCACATTCACAGAACCATTGGAAATACACAATTCGTGGAAAAAGTACATGCATCATTTAATGATCGCATTCGAGAACGAAGATCGTTATTTGTGAATGCTTGTGATTGAATCAGGCGAGTGAAACTCCTGGCAGAGACTACCGCACTAAGTTAGATCCTAAGCTGCAGGCGGAGTATATACTACACTTTCCTACTGCTGTATCCCGTCTCATTTGAACTGAGAGCAGTAACCTGGTTTACTCGACTGATCAGTGATACACGTTATTTTTGCAAAAGACGAATATTACATTAGCTCAAGATGCCGGTTTTTATGGACGGAGATAGATTCTTTGGGACCCCTCCTTCATATTTCGGAATTTGGGCCTGTGGCCATATATCTGCATTCAGCTGCACATGTAAACTCCTAACAGTCAGTCAATTACCGGGGAGAGGACGAATAAATTTCATGGGAGTGATAGACTTAACTCTATTAATGTGGCTATGAATGATAGGTGTAACAATATATATAGGCCTATTATCCCTATCAACTCTCTGCTGGTGGATCAAAATATGCATTGAAACATGTAACGATTTTTGCCAGAGAATACGTATACACTGTATGCAGATTGCACACAGTGAAAACATATTCTTCCAAAAGTTCCGTTTTGATCCAAATTCTTCCCAAAGACAGAACTCGTGCTGCACAATAGCCGGTTTTAAGACACCTGATATTCATATAATCGGTTATAATCCACACATGAATAATTACATGTATTGGTTACGTGGTATTTATGAATAGCCCCTACAGGATATGACCATGGCAGGTTCGATTGAGCGTATCGGGCGAAATTGGTGAACTTCACGCATCAGTGCAATTCAGAAACAAGAGGGGTATAGGTCCAAGCCGGCTTTCACATTATGCCTTCGATATAGATTTACCACACCGCGTTGTGGCCCGATGACAAACAATACCGCTAGCATTAAAGTGCCTCGCTTCAGTTACAAATGATTTGCCATAGGTGTGACTGGCAGTTACAACAGTTACAATGATTCTATTACGCGGTAGCTGTTAGTTTGCGATTGGTGAGCAGTATGATGAACTCTCACTTGTGATAAAAATATTCACATCCCATTGTTCCGTGACCGCTGAACGATAAGGATGATACGACAAATATTTCTGCCGCCGCCTTTCTACAAAAATTACCTAATGCGTCTATCCGTTTCCAAGAAACTGTATCTGGCATTATGGCTAGTGAATTTCACATCGATGGTCTGACTTTTTTTTAGATGCGAGCTAGGATGATGATGAACTTGTAGGTAAGTACTTGGAATAGTTTCGAAAGTGATATGTCTCCGAGGCATCTTCACCTTTTTAGGCTTCCGAAAGTTGAGAAAGAAGCTCATCTCGGTATTCAATTTCTGCAGGTTCCTTTTTACTGGTCATGCGTAGATTGGAATGCGAAAAGTTATCCTTATGGTTTTCCCAAAATTTGGCTTTCCTCTCGAGGGTTGTAGCGATGGCGTTTTCATTTGCTGAGAAAATCAGGTCTAATTGTTGATTCCCCAGAGAGGATTTCGGAACATCAGCCACCATATGATCATTGCTGAAGATTTTGAACCGGCTTTCCACATTGACGATGAGATGAAAATGATGGGTTGGATAGCATGTTATGTCGAAACAGTTCAGATCGGTCACCCATAGGAAGACACAATGAGTGAAACAGACCCCATGGGCACGAGAACGAGTTCTCCACACCAGGGTTCAGTTAATGAGTAATCCTTTCCAACACGGCGTCTACAAATGTTTGAAAAATACACTGTTCCCTTCGGCTACAATTGAAAATATATTTCTTTCCTATTAAGAATCGTTATATTCTTGAGGTAGGGAACATAAATTTGTATATTACTATTCACAAAGTGGGTTAGCGATGAATATTCATGGCCAAAACATGTAACTTTATCCAACAACACAGTGGGCAGAGCTCTCGGTCTTCAAATGTTTTCCGAATTCGCCAATTCAAAAAACTCTTGAGTAGGAGAGTTCCATTCAAACTGAAATGATCCGCCCTAATGAGTTTTACTGTCGCCGGACTCGGACAGGCCACAATCAAATTGCACCTCCTTGAAAACATTTATACGCAGACAAACGCACCAGAGAAACCCAGGAAGTGAGCAAGAGCAAATTTCAATTATACACAATATTAAATATTAATAAAATCTCAGAGGAACGCACATACATCTGCATAGCAAAACGCACCAAACATATACTGTTGACACAATAAAGGACCACAGTTACTAAACAAACTATAGGCACTCGGCCAATGAATAATCGGTCGAATACCATACCATGATGGCTTCATAGGACCCGAACCAGCGTAACACAACATTGGAATGATAGTTGTAATGCTAATGCACTGATTCGTATCTGGCAATAGCTATACGTTAGATCTGTTGTGAAATCGTGCCAACGAAATTTATGTGTTCGAATCCAGACGATCCTATTGATTGTGCGTCGAGAGGTCTCACAGCTGTAACAAATCAAGCAGGCTGACAGAGGCAAAGCCTACCTTATGAATTGTTAAAAACCCGGTCGTCGGCTGGCGATACGAGCCCAACCTTTTCGATAGGTTCATTACTGACTGGACTGATCTAGAGTGATTACCTTTCCCATATTTTGAATGGAATGTTAGGAGTCCTTGGCAATCGTTGAAGAGAGCATCTTATCAGAGGGAGTAATCATGAAATCCAATGACGTGATCGACTTAGGCTTAATTATTCAACATAACCAAATTCCCACAGTGGGTCACGTCAAAGTGTTATTAACTGTGTCATGTTCTCATTGAGGCTGGCAATATTCTTCAACCAAAACTCATGATTATCGTTATGCTAAACTATGAATATGAATTCTACAACTAGGTCATCAATCCCAGCGAACAACCAATGATATAATTAATCATAGTTCTATTCCGCTTCTACATAGATGAAGTCTCTTGCATACGTGGGTTCACATCGCACCTGAACTCAGTTATGTCAGCCGCTGTCGTGATTTCCCTGAAAATACTTACGTCGTTTGTACATAATAATATACTTTCGGCGTGTTTCCACAATTCTATTTATATGAGTGGTGAGATTGGAATCAATCTAGCCGTATTCGACTCATTTGGGTGTGTTTTCATAACTCAGGTTCCGTCATGTGTAGCATGATTATCGACGCTACAACCAAAACACACTGCTATTAACAGCCTGCCTGGTGTGAACAATTGAAAGATAACTAGCATGAGCGAGTTAATCGATTACCAAGATATATCCATGTAGTTGTCATAGTAAGAGAGCTTAGAATGCCAGGGACGACATAGCGAATGTTCGAGGTCAGAGAACTTGGCAGGTCAGATAAGCCGTATGTTGGTTGGAACGTATGTGGAAAGCAAGACTAGTGTTGGCTAAGAGTCACCGGTTACAGATTTTTGTCTTCAAATAATGCCATTTTTTTTAATCTTTGTGACCCAAAATGTGAAATGTTGTGTAATATTAAAGTTACTAAATCGGTTGTTCCAAGTAGTAGAGTGGAACGTTAATCACAGACGTTTTATTAATCTGTGTAAATAAGTAAATTCAAGTCAATGTTAAAATTTAGTTTCCCAACCACCACTCACACACGATGGTGTCGGAAATAACTAAATGTGAAAACCAAATATGTTAATAGAACTCCAAAATCTATAAATGATGTAATTCCCGTAAACCATTCAAGAGTAGTTAGTTTCACCGAGCTGTCGTGAAATTTATGAAGTTACTCAAAGCAGTGTCTCAGTTCCGCGAGGGCACTCTCCGAATATGACGGATTCAAAGCTCAGCAGAAGTTAGGCCGTCGTTAGTTTTGGTGCTAAAATCGCGTTGAGAAGAACTATGCCTCGAATGTTAGAACAACTCACGTCGTTTTTCTCATATTAGGGGGAAGCAGAAGGTTAAAGATGGCATTGGTCAATTGAGGATCTGATACTGGTGCTCCCGGGTGAGTGGAAGTCAGGGCATGTCAGATATTCTCACTGATTATTTTCCCCCAGTCTTCCGCAGAGAACTTTCAATTCAATGATCTCGTTGTTGGGGGACTCACAGGAAGCGTTGGGATGATATTGTTGACACCGTTTTCAGTCAAACCAAACTTAATAGTCTCAAGCGTGGCAAATCTCCTGTCACGGATGCAGTTTACCCCTTCTTTCTTAAATCTTTTGCAGACCATGTACTCGTTAGCGACAATTTTCAATAAAACTCGGGAGGAAGGTATTGTTCCTGGATGATTGGAGGAGGGACGATGTTTGTCAAATTTTCAACGAAGGGTATTGTGAAAGATAAGCAGGTGAGTGGAAAATGTTCAGAGGGAGGGCTATAATTTTAATGGATAGTAGCCTGAGGAGATTCCCGTACGAGGAAAAGACTCAGGCGTCTCGGGCTAACTTCAATGGAGCTGAGGCGGGTTCGGGGTGATTTAAATCCGGTCTTAAACCTGTCATAGACTTGATGATTGGTATTCGATGACTTCTTTGAGTTTTCCAATGTGACTACTATCTCGTGGGCACCACTCAAGCTCGAAATGCTTAGATTGGATCTTCGGAAACCCTTCTTTTCACAGAGAGTCAGCAACGAGGGAAAGCCTTCTCGGGAAAATGTTGCAATGTCCAGTAGTGTGAATGCTTTCAAGAATGCCCTTGATTCTTCAAAAGTTGTGGGCGATTATGTAGGCTCAGGGGCGGTTTGCATTTTTGGGGGTTGTGGTTTCAGGGTCGTTAATGAGACAATGTCCTTCCTGACCTTCCTCATAAATAACAAATATGGTACGGATGACCCAGGGAAAACCATTCCCTTTCAACCCTGCAGTTTCTTGACACCATATTTTAGATTCAAATAAAAACTAGTGTTTTGTATATTTTGTGTTTATGTGTTCGTCACGAAAAACAGGTAATGAAGCTCAAGTGTTTGGAAAAATTCTTTTTTCAGATAAATGTGTAACACCCGGCTGCAGCTATAACATTTGTTTGCACAAGATACTTAAGAGCAGCAAGCCGAAAATTAGACCACAAAGCTCGTGTAGTAATAACACGATAATCGACAGTCAATAATAATCATAATAATAATAATAATAATAATCCTAATATAATAATAATAATAATAATAATAATAATAATAAGAATAATAATAATAATCATAATAATAATGTCACACGAGAGTGAACGAAATGAATCGACTAACCGCAGTGCATCATACTCCTATTGAAGATCCTCTACCTGAAAGATCGGATGATTTGCCCAGATATGCAACACACAACTGATGCGAAATATGGAAAAATATCTCGATGTATTAAACAATGCAGGACAGGCTAACAGCTCGGACACGAGGTACGGGCGGGAAAAGTCAAGAAAGGTAACTTCTCCCGGGTGACGATATTGTATTCGTGGTTTTTGTTTGTTTTTTTTCAAGTTAATGTACGAGACGCTTAAACAATCTCATAATACCGCGAATTATTAGAGATTGTTTCTTCATCTGATGTACAAACCATTATCCAGCAATGTTAGCGGAATTGTATCATTGCGTTCACAACGAATCACAAAATCAGCAACTACCATTGAGGGAAAATCGGTTATGGTTGACCTGCGACATGAACCGCAGTATTCGATCGTGCACGCCCCGAATTATTACCAGAACCTTAGTATACCGGATACACTTATGACCATCCATTGTAATTAAACTCGCGCCAATTAATGCATGTAAGAATATGGGGGATATCGGATAACATTATTATATGTGAATACCATAAAGTTATATATATACTCTAGTTGGAGGGTGCGATACAGAACAAAAGTGCGATGATAACGTCTATGGCAATACTTTGCATTTAAAAGATGTGAACGCTTCCAGTCCAGATACATTCCCATGGGTTGTTGTAGCTTCAAGTGCCAGAAATGCAATGAACGTATCGGCCTTTCTGTTTATCCGAGGGCCGTTCATACAGGGCTCTGTATCCAACTGAACCATTAAGTCATATAATTTCATAGTAGCATAACGTGAGTCCCTACGTGTGTTAGAATGAAAACACGACATCTTAGAACCAACCTCATCATGTGGTCGAGTGGGCACGCACTAAGACCAGAACTGAAAACCATAGTTTACATCATATTGGTTCCACATTGCAGCACAAAAATCACACACACAGGCCAGATGTTGTGAATGTTATTGGGTGGTTTCAATAAATGTATTGGGTGAGCGTTCAATAAAGTTTTGACCAAGTGGTTAGTGGCACAAGTTGGTAGAGGCGTCGGCTTTAACACTACACCCGGTAGAAAACACGCGGGGTTCGACTTCGCTGGTCAGGTCATATAAAATATGTTATCAAAAGGTACCATTTTATCCTTCTCATCTGGACGGCTCGCCGCAAGGGTGGATGTCAGGGACAAACGAGGGGATGCAATTTGCGAGTTGGCATCTGGGCGTGTGATAACCCCCACTTCCGCATGAAGGTACCGCCAAAGAGGCATTAGCTTATTCCGTGCACAACTGGAGAGGCGGTCAATAGGCGAAGATAGGTCGCATCCTTTGCGGGCCTGAATAGATCGACAGTATGCCATTGTCTAGTCTATGTTAACCCATCACACATTGCTACTGGAACAGCTGTGACAAACATGGTCGCGGCGTCAATTAAATGTTTGGAAGGTATACCCTTTTTCAGACTTCAGAGATATGCACATCATTTTGAATAGGCTTCAATACTAAAAATGCTCGTAATTTTTTTCATGTACCATGTATTATCTGCCTATCCTGGGGTTAGAGTGGGAAGATGTGTCTACCTCTCATCACTTGTTGTAACCAGAGACAGTAGAGTATAATGATACAATTGCAACTACGAACCTACGATAATTATTGTGGTAAAAAAAAAGTACAATACCGTTAGTATATGTTCCACTACTTGTTGATACGTAAACATCACACTGATACGATTGTTTATATACAGCGGGATAAGTCGTTCGGATCCAACGACGTGGCTCAGGGAAGAATTCAGACTTGGCGGACAAAGAGGAGATCAGTTCATATCTAGGATTAGCTGGTTAAGTCGTCGTTTACGGGATAACAACAGTCAGGAAGCCAGGTGTCCGTAGCATAAAATAGCGATTTGTCGAAGCTGCAGTTTTTCTTTGAAGATACAGATTCCCATTAACGAATTAAAGCAATATCATGTACTCTCAAAGAGGAGCAAGCGGAAGAAAGCCTCGCCAAATACGGTTGTCAGAAAATTGAGCCTTCATATTATGCGAACAAATTGGACAGTGCTCCTTGAATATTCGTGACTTCTCATAGAGGAGTGAGAAACCCTTCGGTTACAAGTATAGCCACCAAACTCAGAGACAGCCACATAGTGAAACTTGGATGCCTTCTATCAAATGTTCAGTCTGTTCGTCGAGTTCTTAGCCCGTCATAACGAAGAGTAGTCCGCTGTGCTCCTGAATGTGCGCCTGTTCTCAAGAAGCTCTTCAAGCTTTCATTCTTCTGAGGAATCTTTCTGATCCTGGAAGCTCCCCTTAACCCCAATGATTGGCATCAAATCATCCCTTCAAACTACAAACCGATATCTTGTCTTTTAGCTAGTCAAGGTCAGAATTTGATTATAACCAACTTCTGTCCTACCGAGAACTAAGTTGGAAAGTAATTGATGACCTCTTCTGACCATCAGTATGGTTCCGCAAAGCCGGTAAACAGGTGACATTCTGTGTCACCACATTTGGACATCCTGGTGAGAGCATCGGTCACTGTCCGTGTTGATGGTTTCACTTCCTCAGTTGATCTGATATTGGCTGATTCGATTTTGATTTCTATGGGTCAGGAAGCCAATAAGGCTAATCTAAGGGCCCAGTATCGATCGTGATTAGCACGTCGGATGACTCGCCTCCGCCTCTTCGGACTAGTGCTCAGATGCGACGAGGCAGTACACAGCCACCAGGGAAAAACCCGGAATATCCTCTTGTAAAGTGTCACTAATACACTCTACCATCCTTCCGCACAAGTTAATCCTCATCTCAGCAGGGTGCCTCACAACGAGCCCAGTGTTTGGTTCTCCTTCGTGATGACACAATCATTCATCTGCGTTTTCAGCCACCCCTCCATGCAGTTGCTTCGCTGAGCGCCAACTTTTCGCTGACCTCATTTGAAAAGTCTCGTCTGTAATTTGCAATGGGGCCGAGACATGAATTTCGTCGCAATGAATGCCATAGGAACTGAGTAAATATAGAAAATACACTCACTTAAAATCTTCAATGAAGACACGCCAACGCAGCCGGGACGACTCTGCTCGAAAAACGGGTAATTATCGGTACAAAAAAGAAAAGACATGCACGGTGCTAGCGCAAAACAACCCAGGAGAGCAGCACGCATTACAATGGATGGAAGGGATGAAAGTGAATGAAGGGATAGATCGCGTGGCGCGAAGGTGATCTTCATTGGATAGATTTAAGTAAGTGTATTTTGTATATTTTTCCCGTGCTCCGGTTATACTTTATCTCGCTGTGTTTGGTTTGACGGACGTTTGAGTTGATTGAGAAAGCCCGATGGCATATATTCAAAGTGAACTAAAAAAAAAATTCCCTTTCTCTGGGTTTTGCGAACGTTATAGTACTGCTTCCACGTGTGTGTGGTACCCTCGACAAGATCCAGTGTATGGAGATGTTTCTTGCACTTACTATACACTCCAATCTCATGAGTATCTTAGATTGTGTCTGCTTCGCCCTCGCGAACAGACATTCCAATGATGAGGACTTTTCTATGCAGTGGGATGGTGGGTAGTGTGGACGCCAAAAAGTATACATATCACGGAATATTCTTCTAAAGCCTAATGCTAAATCCATACAGAAGTCGCATATATATATGTAATAGTTCTATCGCTTATTTCTACGCAAAGCAGCTTGTGATGTTTGTAGCAACCGAAATTATCAATATTGTCCTATATGAGAACGTGATTTATCTCTGCATTATTCTTCCCGAGGCAACATGTAATAACTGAGAGTCATAACAGTTACGATGAACTATTATACTCATCTAGCATTATTATAATATACTAGGTTGTTTAAATAAGATTAAATGGGATGAGGCACATTTGAAACACGAGATGTTAAAATGCATTTAAAAAAAAACTGCTCACGGTAGTCCTACCTTCAGATACGATTGAGTCCTATAATATAATTCATCTACATTCTTCATGATTCATTTCAGGTAATGTGTATTACCTTTGGACAGAATTAGTGAGTTCAGTCAACTCAAAACCGGTAATAGTATTTCTTTCGAATTAATCCACGCTGAATAACGAAGAGAAGAAGTGGTCGCACACATTCGAAGAGAGATGTATCAGTTGTATTCTCTCTCTCTCTCTCTTAATTCACGATTGATGTACCTAGTTTGAACCGAAAAGTGATGCAGCGACGTCTTCGTAACTCTCGAGAACACATCACGTGCACACTTCCTCATCACTTTCCTGATCAATGCCCCTAAAATAATATGGACACGGTCAGCAGTTGTCATTCCTCCATCGTAGTTGTCCGAGTTGCTGTACTAATGACCTTAATTTATTGGCATGGAATTGCATTTAACAAACAGTAAAACAGTAAAACAAACAGTAACTGGAAACTGAGTCTTGTTACTGAATTCCACGAAAGGCCAGATGCGATCACGACCATAGGAGATCCACGAATGCAACGGATTCCATGTTGATTTATTAATCATGCTTAAATTATTAAGGCAAAGCTTCCACGGACCAGATCAGCCGCGCAGTAAGGATTGCATCGAATTAGGGTAAATTTATTCATGATTCACTGCATCTCGAAAGAATGAGAGGCCCGCAGTATTAGGTCATATATCTATTGCTCGTTCAAAGAATTTAATACTTAGAGTCATGCTACGTCAATATACACCACGTTGTCTTCTCTGCTCGGTATCTCCAACGGGTATGTCATTTCTCATGTTGCTAGTCAGGGTCAAGTTATCAATAGGAGGATGATTACAACCACCACAAAATGGTATTGCAACAGACCTACAATGTACTTTCCTTTTTTTGTGATATACGGGTAAATTTTGACCAAACGAATATAGATTATTGGGAAAGGTACGTAGTTGGTTGATGTGTCTCAGAGAAGAAAAGCTGCGTTTGTGTGAGAAAGGTGTTCAACTCCTGATGAACTCATGTAATGTTCACGTGTGGGCTGCCTACAAATAAATATTGGTGAGAATCGTGGAATAACAGGGTTTTGGAATGAAAGGATGTGTGTTTGTTCATGATTGTACATGTGGATCAGACAGATAAAGGAGAAATGTTCTAGCCCGTAGTTAGTATTCCGTCATACATCTGACGCTTCGAATACACACTCGACAAAAAAAATTGAACTAAACTATGACGTTATCACTCTTCCCTCGTAGTGATAAGTCGAATTGATCATCAGCCCTTGATAATTTGAAAACAATATTCCGTTCTATTGGAGAAGATTCTCCTGTAAGAGAGTGAATGATATTCCACTCTTCAGAGTGAAATACCGATCTCAGTTAATTCGTCGTTGCCTTAGTGACCAACTCCGATGGAGTGAAAATTAATCTTCGTTCCTGAAAGGTACAAACTAGGAGCTTTGGAAATATTCAGTCATATTATGAAAACTACATCGTGACGCTCTGTGCTGCCTAAATTGTGTGTCTATGTGCCTTAACGATCCCATATCAAATAGATCAGCACCAGTGAGCCTATTTGATTATTTCAGCAATGATATTGAAGGTTCTCGTGTGACGACACTGGCGCGACGTCAGATAGGCGAATACTCACTAATGCTGGGCTATCCGCTACTTACGTCACAGAAAAATAGCCCACATCAATGTCTCTTGTTTGTAGAACAAGGGTTAACTAGGGATAAGGTCTAGATATATAGATTCGAACGTAATCCAGAGAAAGCGTGCAGAACACCATACAGGTTCATAGGCTATATTCTCGATAGGTAATCCGATATTTATTCTATTGATTCGCGGGAATTTTCAGTTTGCAAAAGAATTGCATTGCTTGAATTGTCTTTTGACAAAACTGCATTATCTGAACTGAGAGTTGTTTTAAACAAATGTTCATTAACCACGGACGTTTGGTCGTAGTGTCAGTGTTCAGCATCAGCATCTGAACGAGACTTGTTTCTTCTCCTGGCCTGTACGGAACAGTAGCCAAAAAAGTTCCAGGACTCATCATGAACCAAGCCTTCGATTATGGCCCGGCAATGTTATAATTTGCCAACCTAAAATCGCCAGGGAGCACCCACCCAGAACTGCCCATAGTGTGGAAGAATAGATTGACTACGTTATGACGTTTTTATATATACATTATAGCGAGATGCAAGGAAGTGCAGTTAATCCCAGTCTGTTTCTCAGTCTTTGGTGACATGCAGCTCCGATAGCGCCATTCGCCACTAGGTTCAAAGGTCCCTATCCAACTGAACATCATTCCCCACCCTCCTTCTGGGAGACAAGATAAAACCAACACTTTCGAAATGTAAACAGTAGTAATGGAGAGAAGTGTGTGCAAAAATTTAAATCGATTTATACGAGCAATCGATTTTAGCTTCCAAATACTATTTCTCGGTCATTAGGGGGAACTACATCTTGCCTACGTGGTGCTAATTGATGATGCTCACGGAGAGAACTGTGCTACTGCAGGATTGGCTCGTCACTAACATATATTGCATCGCTTGACCTAATATTCACACATGTTAGATACGAAATCAATGTCGCCTAATATTTATGGGGGGAATTCTCGGAAAGTTCGGAATGATATTCGGGTTGGCTTGTGACAATTGAATGTTTCAGATGAGCCGACCTCATAGCGGAATTAATTTACTTTATCTACAATCCACTGTGGGACGTCGGAAAAAAAAAAAAAAAACAGGTTTAATAAAACAATAAATTAATTAAAACGTTCAGGTGCGCATAAATGTCCGGAGATGATTTGCCCAAACCCTCCTGGCTGATGTAGCTGAGGATATTACGGATGATCATTGAGAGTCCTGATCTATTCGCGAAAGGCATTTCCACAATGGTCGCAGTGACAGGGGACGAAACGTGGGGCAATTGCTGAAGTGGACAACACGAAAATAATGTTTATGGACGCTGAAATTATAGAACAAAGATGGGTTACAAGACACATTGTATTCCCTTCAAATGAACAACACAAATATTGTGATTGTAGATGTCGTGTTGGAATGTCATGTCCTATGATCCCTGATGATGGTCAGCTTCTCAGGAGCGTTGCGATGTATGTCAACGAAAAATTAAACACAGGAATTTGAATAAATTGTACACCGCCGCCATCCAGCTTTTGAAGAGCCACTAGAGATTGATAATCGATATTTTTTATCAAGGAATTGTATCAACATCAGGAATAACTCCATCAAGTGGCAGGTGCTCCCAATATACCTTCCCAGTATTGATGCCGTCATCAACTCTTTGTCGATTACATTAAAGCAATCATGAAGTTATCCAGGAAAAGACTTGTTCATTAGACTTAGTGCCTACGCGATAAGCTCTGATGTGATTGCTAAGAATCCGAGACTGCACTACTTTACACATGGAGATCTTGCAAATATCGACCGGATTCCAACTATCCCTACTCAGGCAAAGACATCAAGGAGGAGGAAGCGGCGCGAAACAACCTGTCATCTGGCGCAAAGAAAATCTGCTGGAGACATAGTCGGCATATAGGCCTATCTACAGCTACAAAGCAGCCATGTTTTCTATCAAAACGGACAGTACTGATGAATGGACTGGACAGGATCGTTTATCTTTTATTATTCGCCATATCCGCTGCCTTTGCAATGCTGGCATCGACATACTCTTGAAAGGTTGCATATGAACTTGGAAGCAGTAGGGCGGGTACTTGATTGGTTAAACCAAGCCTCAAAAGGGAGGTATCCTTTTTTTTTGTTTTTAAACTGTACACAGTCATGGAATAGAGGTATCGCAAAATGAGTTATCTGTGCCATTCGTGCTTCACGCGAACACCTTATTTGGGAAATGATTCACGAACACAGCTGAGTTACTATGATATACAGACGCGAAAACAGTTAAACAATAACTTTCAAACCGAGGAATAACACCTCTGCAGGTACATCTTGTGCACGAGCTCTAATGGGTCCAGTCCTTCCTTACTTAGTCTAGACGACATACGGGGGGATACAATGAAAATACCACATACCCCTCCTTGATACTGTGTCTCATCAATTTACAATATGTTATGGGGTTTTGTTTCAAGATACCCACTGTGTACCTTCGTGTATATACACGGTACATTAACGCGGTTCAGTGAGTGTAACTTAGTAACAATAGTTGGGTATAATCCGCACCCATTTGTGTAATTTGTAAACCAACCTTCACACAGTTGGGTAACTACTTACAAAATTCGGATTAGGTGTTGCTGGTTACACTTTCGTGTAAATTCCTACACAACATTTTTGGGAGTCAAAACCTACGAGCTGCTCAAATCTGTGGGTCTTGTATTAAAAAAATAGTGGGACTACTGAAAGATAAGCATTTGATTCATTTTCTGCAGTGACATAGTAAAAATATATCCTGCAGCAGACCCATACGAAAAGAAACTAGTAGTAGCATCTTGTAGCCAGAGAGCCGAAGCTGCTTGTGATCAGCCAATGTGAGCAGACACTTATTTTTGAAACCACAAGGCGGAAGCATAATATGGTGTGGGGTTGAGACCAAAGAAATTTTTAGAAGGGATCTCAGCTCCCTAGGGGAAATTCGTTTTTTTTTTCATAGTTCCAGTGAGCATTACTAGCGTGTCCGCTGGACTGAATCCTGTTCGACTAGAGTTTATATCTGCATAACTGTAGAAACTATAATAACGTTCGGTTCCTTCTCGGGGTAGCAAACACGCTATATCTAATGAAGTCGTCTCAGTTTAATTTATCAAACAAACCAGACTACAACTTTGGGTACGTGTGAATTACATGATGAATAAAAAATATCATACAATGTGTGTCAATGCGTAAATGTCCAGTTTTACATCGCACCAACGGAAAAGAAAAGTGAGCTTACTAATTCAAACTAGGAAAGTGGCGGGTAGCGTATAGTAACTGATCACACTGTTGAAACAAACCTGCCATAATAACACGATAACGTACATAATGAACGCTGACGTGTATTTGCATGTGGACGTGCACATTGTCGTGTTATTTTTATTTTTTCCTTGAAACTCGTGCGTCAACATCTTTGAATGGTCTCCGTGATCAAACGTTATTTTGACGTATAGCATTCAGTAACAAATGAAGATCCATGTAAAATATGCAACATAATTAAAGTTAAAGGTGTCCTTCATAACATATGTTATCGATATCTCAAATGTTACAGAGATATTGATTCGTTTATTTATACCGTATAAATTTGGGAGAAAATAGGATTCTAATTCAATGAACGTGCCCTTGAATGTCTGTACGATGCCTTTTGCTTAGAGTGATCGTTAACATACCGGATCGACGAATGTCATGCAGGAGTACTGGAATGACATTAATGACTTTGTAGCTTCGTTCTGAATTTTAAAACATTACATGTTATATTCACGTCGTCTGGTCGTCTGGCCTCTCACGATAAACCATATATTTCTCATTTTTCTGGCTACGGAGAGTACAAACTCCTGCAGTTTGTTAATCACTGCTGTCCATGGCATAACATAATATGAAACAAACTCTCACCACCTAGTCTCAGTGAGAAATTTTGCAAATGTTTTTGTCATCAAAGACACTTCATAATTTGTTTGAAAGTCGCGAGGCTTGCTTCCTCTCGACAGATTTCAATGTTAACCCTTGAAGCCGTCGAGCACGGCTACACGAACCGTCAAGAGCGATTATTGCTGCTCTCACGTTGTGAACGAAATCCTTGTTCACATTGAACGCTTAGCGAGGCGATTGAGTGCCATTGCCTGCACACATGCTTCCTTCGCTGCATATTATAAACTGTTGAGTTTAAAATTGTTTCAGGCACGATCACTATTCTTCAGTGATATCACGTTCGTGCAAGGTCAGTTTGGATCACAGCTTCAAAACCGTAGACTTTCTTGTCCCACAGGCTTTGTATTCCTGTATTTTGACAGTCAAAACCGTATGTGGTGTGTGTGTGTGTAGCTTATCCTGTGCCCCCTCTGTTGACAGTGGTGACTGTTCAACACTAACATCTCAAATTTCGACAACTACCATCCCTAACCCGTTTCTAATATCCTGTCTTGATCTCTCTAAATCTATAGGAAGCCTGATCTCATTACCCCGGACTCATTCGTTCAGAGAAAAACGGTTTCCTTCCTGTGAGATAACAGTAATTGTTGTACAGCCATACTTCACCCATGTCGCCTCTCAGTCGAGGCCTCCAGTAACAGTTTTTTCATTTCATCGAGTGTGTCGTCAAGTTGGACTGCTCTTTAATAGTCGCAGCATGTTAGTGTTGTAATTGATCCTATCAGACGAGCCATGTGTTTCATATTGAACTAGTTTACCATCCTCTAAATTAAAACAAAATTCATATACACAATACGCTATCTTCATCCTCGTTAATCCAAGCGACAATAAATGATGATAGTCATGAATTGAGACTAATTTTATTTCTAATGTTGCGTAATTAGCCATGCAAGCCTGGCAGATTATTACTTACTTGCCGGTTTTCTAATTTTTCTGCTGACTGTTTCCTGAGGCCACAGCTAATATATAGGATCATTTATTATTATGGCTTTTTTTCAACCTATTAGCTGCCGTCCCTGTAGTCGTCAGATGTTAATCGTACTGCATTCCAGTTCACAGTTGACATTCGAATATAATACATATAATTTTACCCGATAATCCGCAGCTCGATTCAGGATGAAACAATTGTAAATGCTTACATGAAGACGATATTATTTACAATCTACTGCATTGACCTACAATACCTTCTTTCACCTATCAAGCTCACCCCGATGTGGATCGATACACAGTCAATAGCCCCAATAATTTGAATTGAGTGTGGTATGTGTTAGCTCGTTTGCTAGCTCCGGTTTGCCTGAAACATGCCGCCTCCAGTGTCTCAGGCTGGTTTTTCTCTCGTTGGGGAACATCCTGTGATTGAGTGAGATTAACCACACTTAAGTCGATAAGCTATAAATTCAAAACTCAGACACGGCAAGCATTACGGGTCTGAAAGAGCAAACACCAGCAACCCTAACGAGAGTGGAGTGACGTTTTGAACACCATTCAGCTGAAGACACTGTGTCGTCCCAGGACCAAAGTAACAGACGAGTCTGTGTAAATCAGTGTTGCTATCGGAGACAAGGCGGGAGCGAAGGACGAGCGGCAAGTGTAGTACTCATCATAGGGACATAATAAACTCGTCATCACATACGCAGTGGGATCAAGCCTGCAGGGCTCATCCTCAGCGCCACATATACTCTATGACAAAAGACACACTATGTAGATGGCCTCGATGCATGATCCCAGACTACATGGAGACAATTGCGCGGTAGAGGTTAGCCTTAGTAGTAGTAGTGGTAGGAGTAGTAGTAAGTATAGTAGAGTAGTAGTAGTAGTAGTAGTCGTCGTAGTAGTAGTAGTAGTAGTAGTAGTAGGTTGAGTCTCGTCTATCTGACAGCAGGTTGTCCGGGTCTCCCACCTGGCTTAGTAGTATGTCCAATTCTTCTCTGGAGCGATCGTTGCTGCAGCCTATAGCTACTACGGATGACCAAGGGATTTGGTAGCCACATCATAGAGTTCGTCCGTTTGGTATCCAATTTTTTATGTTCCCTCTGAGTTTGAGAACATTGCGGAGTATTGTTCGTTGAAAGTGACCTTCGTTGTACCCCACATTTTGGCAATTATACGGAAAAATACTCTTTATTAGGCATCGAAAATCCGAACTTTTGATGCTTGTTCCTACTCGTTTGCTTTTGAAAATTGTTGACAAAGTGTTGAAAGCGTTGTTGGTTATACCGTTATTGTCTTTTTCGGTTTCCCACGAACTTCACCTACATATTCACATTTCTCCAACTTTCATTTCATTTTCTTGTGATTGAAAACTCCCCAGTTATCGTGCTAGTTTATTTTCAGATTTATTCTTGTCCATTTCTCATCTTTCGTTATTCGACGTCTTGCAATATATGTTCACCATTGACGCCCAATAGATATCATCAGCGTATTGTTGGTCCACGGTAAAGAAGTTGTCGGTGTTTATTATTTGCACGTGTTATCATTTCAACTAACTGAGATGGTTGGATTACTGCACCAATGTCTTTTTCATCCGATTCCAAAGTTGCCAGGAACGCTATAAGAATAATGCACTTGCAATGTCACCCTGGGGGGACTCGATGTTCGTGCTGAAAGGATACCTTAATACAGTAAATAGCATTTTTTTTTGTTTTTCCATGTTTCTCTCTTGTTGCGAGCTGGGTACAGTAGTTGTCTTATCCAAACACTATGTATGAAGTAGGTATGAGTGATGTTTACCAGAACACGGGTAGCATATGGGGTCTACCACTCTAATAAGGATATTGTCCTCCTCCATCCGTCTCCTGCGACAAACGTAAACTCTTTTGGATGCATTCGTGCAACCTCAGATCCGTACCCTCCTGCCACCGTGTTGGGCTCTACTGATTTCGAGTCTTGGTATATACATTCGTCAAAAGCGGGGGTTCCATGTGGGTGGAGTTATCGCCAGCAATTCAGCTCATCGTACGTAATCCCGTGGTTATACCGGTGTTGTCCACCTATTCCAAGAGTGTGTGTAAAGGCTGTTTATGAAATACACGATTTGCGTAGACAGTATACGGACAGTATCTGTTCAATTATTTCTCCACATCGTTTGCGCTAGTCACTGGTTACACAGCGTTTGTTTATTTTTTTGTGTTTGTTATTGGCCATGACCGAGCTGCAAAAATGATAGTACATTATCACAACACTACGTCTGCCAGGTGTGAAGACCACTTTAAATATGATACTATTTATGTGCACATTCGAGTGAACACATTGGTGCAGTTTCATATCCACTGATTGCGAACATTGTTGTGGTCACATTCACAATACCTTACTGATGTATGTGAACTTGCACGCTGTGCTTTGACAGTTAAATTATGGTTTGGTATGTCTTCATGGTTGGTTTAGCCATAGGATTTATCAATATGATATGCGAATATTACTCATTGTTCAGTTCGAAAACTGAGCTCATAGCTAAGAGGATGTATCATCCGGCGATGGAAGCCAAATGACCAAATGTATCCCATAAATGACGCTGTTGACTCCGTCTTGAACTCACAGTTGCCTCGTTCCAGTCATTTGGTTATCAAATACTCATATACGTGGAGGTTTAATATGCTGTTAATCCTTTATCCCTTATACATGTTGACTACAACGACCGAGCATAGCAAAACAAGATGACAGACATTCGCATTCTAGCCTACCATAATACACTTTGTATGTTATAACACACTGTCAACAACAATCGAGTAATAGCCCGACTCGCCCAGAAGGTGGCAAAGCAAAACAAACAAAAAAAAAAAAAAAAACGCACCTCCTCTCTCGGCGAGGCACATCCATAATTTGTTGACTCACGAACCAGTCTTTCCGTCGAGAGGCAATTCGTTTTACCTCGAAACATGACAAGCCCAGCTGCACAAACCGTTAAAGATCGATTTCGTGCTGCTCATAGAGCAGCGTACAACTGCGCTTCACAAGAATGCCCTCACTCATCGAGATCGTGTGGACATTGCCTTGCCGTACGTGCTGTTGTAAAATGAATAGACGTATTATTTTGAGTAGCATACCACTTTTTGTTTCTAGTTCTACCCGCATTAATAGCGAAATTGTTTTAACGCACATACATGCTCATTTACTTACGTCATTTTCTCCAGGTCATCTCAATATGCCGGAGCCATATGGAGAGTCACAAAAAAAATTAGTTCCAGTGCCTTGTATTCTGAATGAATACAATCTATTCGCAGTGTATTCTAACAGCTTCCAACTTTTACTGACCTGGTAGACAGTCTTTACATTTTTTCCCCCTTTGAATTACGTTGTCGTATTCGAAACGTTCTCAAATTAATCAATCACCACTGCTCTATAGAATGCATTCACTCAGACCTACGAATGTCGAAAAGATTTCTCTTTTTGCGAGAATGGTTACTTTGTCGTATTTCCACGCAGCCTCCAACATAAGACTAGTACACTAGGAACATGCTACAACGTCACATTATTATAGTGTAATTTGTAGCACTGTCGCTTGCTGTCGCCGTTGCTTGGTGCATGCAGGTGTTGACCATACATCGATCGAAAACAGGAGAGTTTAATAGAAGGGTAGTAATGAACGATGAATGACGAGACATCACACAATCTTGACCCTCACGATTGTAATTATAAATTACCATTTGATCTCCACTATCGATCATTAGATATATTGCTGTCTGGTATAGTTAGCTGAAAACGCGAAGGCGACCTGCGCATGACGTCCCACGATTAGTAATAGTTCCCCGTGCAATTGCATATCAATACGGTATAATCACACAAGGCTCTGTTCATGGAAAATTAGCTCCAATATACCGTAGTCAGTTTTCTGACATTTCGTAATTCAAACGGCACCTTCCATTAAGCGACGGATCTTCCGGGCGATATACCTTTTCAAGACAATACTATTACGATACATAGGTCATGTTCTGAGTCCTTCTGAAGGTTACATTACGTAATAATTTATAGTAGAATGTCATAAAATGAAACGTTAAACGTTATGAATAAAACGTACGAAGCTGGTACTCAATGGTGATCTCCCCATTATAACAGTATATTTCAGCATTTTAGTGTTTGAAATTGAGGTGTTCGGAACTAAAGGATGTTCTAAGGGGAAAATTGAAATCGATGGATCGAAAGCTTCCGTTTCGTTCAGGCACAAACACAATTCCAGGAGGCAGATAATAAACGAGGCGAATTGGCTCAGTAGGTAGAGCTCGAGACCGCGAAACCATCGATTGATTGGTAGCCAAATTACTTTTCCACAGTGCTGTTGGACAAGGCATTTCTCCTGGAATGTCTCACGCCACCCACGTGTTGAAGTGGGGCCTTTTTTTAGAAGTGACTTGTGAATAGTAGCGAGCCACATGTGATAGCGGGTGTGACGAGTCAGTAATGATCTGGGATAACCCCTGTGAAGCGCTTTGAGCATGTCTTCGACTTCGAAAAGCGCTATATAGGCACGTGAGAATATTATCATCATTAATTCTATATACTTACGTGACAGAAGTGTCCCATAACTAGAACAATATGAAGCAATTTCTCATTCTGACTCGTAAACAAACGGTGCATCAGTTAGTTTAGAACGGTTAACCAATTATACCTGCAAAGTGAAGTTATAAGGAATATTATCATTCCAAATCTACTCCTCCTGGTAAGCGCGCACAAGAATCTTCTTTAATGCTTCCAAAGTATCCACTCTGATTTGAGGATAGATAGATAGATAGCTAGATAGATAGATAGATAGATAGAAGATAGATAGATAGAAGATAGATAGATAGATAGATAGAAGGAGCTAGTAAGATAGACAGCAGGACATAATGAAAAACGGATGATGGATGAATAGATAGATAGATAGCTAGATAGATAGATAGATAGAAGATAGATAGATAGATAGATGATAGATAGATAGAAGATAGATAGATAGATAGATAGATAGATAGATAATAGATAGATAGATAATGAAAAACGGATGATTGGATGAATAGATAGATAGATGTCTGAAATACCAGTAACGGTAAAGTTGGCCATCCATACATCCGTGCGCGTCCGTTTTTTGCCTTCCGTTGGCTATCCGTGTTTTTTTTGGCATCGCGCAGAGAGCGATTTTCACGCACGCGTCATAAAATAGCGCTGGTGTATTGGGCAGCCATTCAGGCATTTTAGGATGCCGTTTGTGCAGAGTTATATTATTTTACGTGTATAAAGGTGCTTTTCCATGCACGCGGGCGGGGCGGGCGTTTTAAATCGGTTTCGATAAGTTAACATAGACCCGTTAACTTGCACTCGGACGCGGACGGGCCAGGGCGGGGCGGGGGAGCGGGGGGGGGCGTTTTAATCGGTTTCGATAAGTTAACATAGACCCGTTAAAGGCGGAACACACCTATCCGTTTTTTGACGTCCGTCATGAACTTGTGCGTGCGCGTCTGCAGTACGTGGTCCATATCACGTTTACCACACCTGACGATAAACACATTCGTTTATCGCTCCGTCAAGTCATTCAAACAGTTCTCAGCCGCACCATAACCGAGGTCTTATATTTCAGAAGAATTTGGAGGGGGGTTGCTACCGTATTTATTAGTGCGTACTGGCTAACGAAAATTTGAGATCTCAATGTAAGACCTGCACTTGCCGACCATATTTGCACTTTTCAAGATGTGCCATTTTGATAAAACATATGAAACAATAGTTGTTGTCTGTCATATTATCTCATGGTATTGAGACTACAAGAATCTTTACTACCAGGCATACCCTAAGTACCCCTGACAATCCGTTCGAGCAAGCGAGGGTATGTGTGGGCATTTCAATAGTATACCATTTAATATTTAAGGCGATCCAATTATTTTCCACCCGATGGGGGGGTGGGGGGGTGATCAATTCGTAGTCATCCTTGACAAGACAAAGGCCTCCCCTGACAAATCACTTCAATTCGAATGACCCATGCAGCATAATTGAAGTTAGCTCGAATAATCTACTAACCTGTATACAGCGCTCACACGAGAATTCGTCCGAGGTTCCGGCCTAAGGTGGGGGGGGGGGGGGTATCAAGGGAGGGGTGTCTCCCTTCCCTTCGGCGAAAATACGATTTTCAGCTCCCTAAGGCTGGGATTTCATAGGTGCGTATCCGTATCCTAGCTGGATGTGAAAATCAACATTTTTCCGAGAACGCACTGTGTGCCGGTTTTGGTTCAGAAGAGAAAACTTATAAGTGTCTGCGAAAAGACAACAAAAAGGCAGCAGCCCATGCATATTGTCGTTGCTTGACTTTTTAAGGAAGATATTCCAGAGAATTCATTCGCGGTGATACGCATTCCGCATACTCTTGTACATGTGCCTTTTTTCGCTATTCCGCGTTTGGTTTGCCTCATTCATGAATTTTTGTCTTTTGTGGGACCGATCTCTATCTTAGCAAACTAAATAGAGGCCGTATTCAAACACTAGCCTCCGCTCTGTTCACGTAAATTGGCGATTTTTTCACATCCGCATACGCATCTTTGAATCCTAGCCTTAGACAACCAATGGTGCAATAATCGTGTGGAAAACAGTAGCCGACGTTTTCTCCGCTCAGTATTTGACTGACAAATGTTTGGTCCCTGACCAAAAAATATCCAAAATAATCCAAGGCTACATTTTTCAACCGGAAAGCCAAAGCTTAGTGCTTCCTCGACTCTTCCTGACAACCCCTATAGTCTAACAAAAAGACAAATGGAAGATTGCAACATCTCATTTTGGGCAACATAACAACGACAAATTTCCCGTTTAAGGGCTGTTCAAACTAGTGCGATACGATTAACGATAATTTATTCGCGACTGATTTAAAAAGTGTTATTTCAATCGAGTGTTCACACCTGTGCGATACGATCTATAATTTATCGAACTCGAGTGAAAATATCTTAACTGTCATCGTTCGATAAATTTATCGAATTCGATAAATTTCGCAATGCAGTGATGAACTGCGCAATTCTGCAAGAGTATGGAACGCCAACAGGCTTATTTGGGGGAAGTTTAGCGTAAAAAGTTGGTTTTAGTGATTAAAAATCAGGGGTTTGATTATGTTTTTGGTAAGTGACGTATCCGGGGTAAACATTGGCTTCTGAATGAGTTTCTGGCCCTATACGCCGCATCACGGGCCTCCTAACCATTATTTAAGTTCGAATCCATGAAGCCACACCCTATACGATAGTAGCGTGACCAGTGATCGAGGTAATAGGGAGGGTCATGTGCGCCGGCGCAACCACTAAGTATCATGTTGACATGCCGATGCGAGATATGCGTTTGGTAGTGAGTGGCCGGTGAGGCGGGGTGTTGTGGCTGTTTTGAGAGGAGCAGGGTAGATGGGTTTACTTCCAGATGGCCTCGCACCACACCTGACAGATTGCGGAAACTCCCCTGTACCCTCATTTGAAGAAAGAGGCGGAAATAGACACGGAAGAGCCAACGGAAATAAGCTAGAGGGGTGGGGGGGTATAATGTCGATTCAACACGTGGTCATCACCTATACTTTTCACTGCATTCAATGTGCTCCCAATTTCCACTGCACGCTACACATCGATACCAGGTCTACGGACCGACGGCAACAAACCTCTGCACACACCGAACTTCTATTGATTTGCCTTGCTTCGTTTCTTGCTAAATCATCAGACTTGACGCTCTGGTGACCTCTGTACCTTGACCCAAACCAATAGGTTCATGTACTCATCACGGAAAGCACACATACCGAGTATGGGCCTCATTCATTCCAGCTGGAGCGGAGTTATCATGTTTACAAGCCAAAATTTGCCAAAATATCAACGCTTCCCATTTTTTTTTTCGACCAAAATAACCAGACCTAACCCAAAAACAATAGGGTTCCTGTACTCCGCAAAAGAAAGCTTCACACAAATTTCAACTGGAATCGGACCAACCATCTGGACTTAATGTGTTTACGCTATTTTAAGACTCTGGCCTCTGGCTACCTCAGATGACATCTGACCTGACCCCAAAACACAGGTTCATGTACTCCTCATGGGGAACCACATAACCCAAGTATGAGCTTCATCATCTAGGTGGATTTGAGTTACGTGTTTACAAGCCAATTGGCCAAAATATTGACTTTTCCCAAATTTCTATTTTTGACCACAATTCACCCCGACCTGACCAAAAACAGTAGGCTTCCTGACCTGTACCCCCCCATAAGAAAGATACACAGCAAATTTCAGTTTGATCGGACCAATCCTCTGGACACACTGACAATACAGGAACTGTTATCACTTGGACTGAACTACCTATTTTTCACCCACCCTCGCACATCGATTTCCCGCATTGTTTTTCCTTGCGGGATGTTGAGGCATACTAACGAAGAAATAGGTCAGAATGTACTGGAGTGTGGCTGCCGTGACATTCTTTCGTGGCAAGTGGAGAATGAGACTGAGGCCAATGGTATCACCTCCTCTACAGAACGGGTTTCAATCATTCACGATCTATAAGGAGGAAGCACAGAAAGGGGCTAACACAGTGGCAACAGCCTGTCACCAACTGTAGCCGTTCTTATAACACATGCTGAGCGTCCGTCGCAGAGCGGGGGTGGTTGCCTGGTGTGTGTCTGGTTGGCCGTTGAAGTCGGCTTCCGGTGGGTTTGACGCCAGCGAGGTAAAGGCCACTGAAAACAGATACAACACAGTGTGGTCAGGTTTAAGATTAAGTAGCACTGTCGGAAACTGTCTCTAATTTAGAATCAGCGCCCGGAAGGAAGTGACGTAACGTTCGCCCTGCATGGTTTCTTCTACACAGTGACAGGTTATTTCACAAGGTAGGGTTCAGTGGACACCTGGTACTTCTGGGCACTCATTCTAAATTCGTACCCGGGGAGTCCTATATCTTCTTAAGAGAAAGGTGTTCCCTGTTGCACATGATCAACTTTCTTGATAATTAGTAAAACAGTAAGCCTGGCTACAGTTGTACACCAGAATTCCACTTCATTAATAAACCATCATACTCATATATTAATTCTCCCCAAAAGAACAATTCAATACTTGCAGTATGTTTCAATTGATCCAACCAACACCTAAAGAACCCTACCAATAAACTAGCCTATCCTTACACCACCTAATAGACAGTAACACAATGTGGTCTACTTCAAATCCCCTCAATAACTGATAGACAGGATGGTGCAGTTGCTAGCTTGCTCCACATCACATTCACAATGTGCAATTCACTGTAATGTAATAATCCCTAGGCCTACTTTAGGCCAAATGTTAACGAAATGACTGGGACTAACTATGTAACCTACTCCAGTCCTACACATAGCGTAACGTTAGGCCAAGACGGTTTTCGTTAGGCACTGACCTCAAGACTCGAGCGCCTGTGACTAGTGGAGAATTATTACGAATATTATCCCGTGGAAACTCGTTTCAATATCAATTTTGAAAGAAACGTCGGCTTGCTTAAGAGTATGGATTATTGGCCCAGTCAATGTTGCATTTAGTAACTGGGGTGGTAACCGTTACGCGCTTGCTGTTTCCGAAATCAAGCGGCCGGGAACTCGTTTGGAAACTCCCGGTCTTGATAATGTGATTATATCTAGGCCTAGGTCAACAGGTCAAATTAATGACGTGAATCCTGCCTTAAGGGGGAGTGTTCGAGCCACTGTTTTTCTTCTGTTTCATTTTTTCAAGCGATAAGATTCACTCGTATTGGAGGATTTTTTCCACCGAAATATCAATGAAAAATCATCGCTATATTTGACGAAACCCAGAGCCACATTATCACTGTATGGCCGGCCTAAGCCTAGCCATATAGCTGCACTGCTGTTGAGTTGAGTGCGTATAGTTGACCACATCAGCACTTACCTTTCATCCCGATAATTCCTCTAAATGACCCCCAGATATTCCATGTCTGTCCCAGATCAATATATCCAGTATGAACACATTGTACAAAACCTATCCTCCACACACCAAATTCTATGAGATGCTCCGTTGAGTTGTTTTCCGAAATTTTGGTCATGGTGGTTGTCTTTTATCACCAGGTTTGGTGGCGTGTCGGTCAACTCCGGTAAACCCTTCAGAAAGCGCGCGTACGTCCGCAAAAATTGCTCCCGATCCGCTTTACGGACGACCGATCGGATGACGGACAGTGTGCGATAGGTGTTGTTGTACCATGAACAAATCAATGACCCCGATTTTTGCGTACGGTCAATAATCGCGCGCTCTTTGACGGACTGGTGACGGACGTGAAAAACGGATAGGTGTGTTCCGCCCCTAACTTGCACGCGGACGCGGACGGGCGGGCGGGCGGGCGGGCGGGCGGGCGGGCGGGTGTTTTCTTTATTTTTATTGAATCGATACATGACCGATTTTTTTCCGCGTGCCCGCGCGGTATTGCGCAATCGATTTCCGGGGATTTCCCTGGAATTACACTGGCTTTTCGTACCATACTGAAGGACAGAGTCGGATAATTAGTAATTTGGGGAGTCTGGTGCAGGGAATAGAACCTAATTTGGTGTTTTAACATTCGTAATAATATCCAACACAGTTTTTTTCTCAATATCAACAAAGATACAACTATTTGAAGTATTTACATGTCAAGTGTCTGCTTATTAAATCCCCAAACCTGGTAGTTTAATGTAGTAGTTTTAAAAATTTTTTAAGCGCTATGTTTACATTTACCAGATTGCTAATGAGAAATTAAACCCCAACGTTAATTTCTAAAAATTAAATGTTTAACAAATAGGGCTGAAGTGCTTTGATTGAAAAATTGCGGACGAGCACACGGCCATCATATCCAAGGGCTGTATCAGATAATTCGAAGATTTATTTCGAACCGCGCCATGTTTTTGTCTCAAACACACAAGAAGAATGGGTAAAATAACGCAGGGTCAACGGAAGCGCAACGGACGTATGGATGGCACTCTAAAATAATTACGGACGCGCAACGGACGGCCAAAGGACAAAACTCCGCATGTATTGATGGCTAGCTTTAGGTGGCCATCCATACATCCGTTGCGCGTCCGTTGCGCGTGCTTGGAAAAATCGAGTACAGTAGGTAACATTAGCTACCATCCATACATCCGTTGCGCGTCCGTTGCCCTTCCGTTGGCTATCCGTTTTTTTTTGGCAATCGCGCAGAGAGCGATTTTCACGCAGCACTAGCGTCAGAAAATAACGGATGGTGGTATGGGGCGGCATTTAGGCATTTTAGGATGCCGTTTGTGCAGGTTATATTAACTTTACGTGTATAAAGTGCGTCGTTCCATGCCACGCGGGCGGGCGGGCGGGCGTTTTAAATCAGTTTCGATAAGTTAACATAGACCCGTTAACTTGCACTCGGACGCAGACGGGCGGGCGGGCGGGCGTTTTAAATCAGTTTCGATAAGTTAACATAGACCCGTTAACTTGCACTCGGACGCAGACGGGCGGGAGGGCGGGCGGGCTTTTTATTTTATTTTATTGAATCGATACATGACCGATTTTTCCGCGTGCCCGCGCGGTATTGCGCAATCGATTGCCGGGGTGATTTACCCTGTAATTACCCTGGCTTTTCGTACCATACTGAAGGACAGAGTCGTATATTGTAATTTGGGGATCTGATGCATGGAATCGAACTAATTGGGTGTTTTAACATACGTACTAATATCCCACACAGTGTTTCCTCTAATCGTCACAAAGATACAACTATTTGAAGTATTTACATGTCAAGTGTCTTCTAATTAAATCCCCAAACCTGGTAGTTTAATTGTAGTATTTACAAAAGTTCCTTAGGCGCTATTTTTACATTTACCACCTTGCTAATGAGAAATTAAACGCCAACGTTAATTTCTAAACAATAAATGTTTAACAAATAGGGCTGAAGTGCTTTGATTGCGGACGAGCACACTTGCCAATCAATAGCAATGGCTGTATTTAGATAATTCGAGATTTAGTTTCGACTGCGCCAATGTTTTGTCCTCAAGTACACGAGAAGAATGGGTAAAATACGCAGGGTCAACGGAAGCGCAACGGACGTATGGATGGCACTCAAAATAATAACGGACGCGCAACGGACGCGCAACGGACGCGCAACGGACACGCAACGCATGTATGGATGGCTAGCTTAAGAAGAGTACTTTGTGGATGGGTCGGAAACATCTTCCGAGACTCCGCAGGTGCGTTTCAAGGCCCGTTTCGAGTAACGTGAGTGGAGGGACCGCAAGGGTAGACCAATTATACGTTCAGATGTCTTAGTTACATCTAATTAATTGCTACTAGTTGCATCCTTATTATCTTTCTGAATAGTGCGATCTAACTTTTGGGGCTAAAAAACGAATAACCATAACATTTCAAGGACAAAAAAACACGACCCCATAAGATAACTGCTGACGTCTCTTCTTCAAGATCTCATCTGTGTTAAATTACCCATTACGTATGAGCATAAAATTATTGTTCAACCTGTGAACGGCTGTAATCAAACTGGTTTATTTTAGAAAACAAACGGAAAGTAATTTACTTGAATATTGAAGTTATTAGATATACTCCGACTAGTTCGCAGTAGAGTCTATTGCGCAAGAGTCCCAATTCAAGCAGAGGTTTACAATAATAGTTTGTCGCCCTTTTAAACACTGTTTTAGTGTTTGTAATTAATTAGCTTCATTGCATGTGGCGGATTATCATGTATTTTGACGATGCACATGGTGAAACAGTGAATAACTAAGACTGACATTCCATTGCGGCGTAAACGTGTCCGGGAGGGATGTGAACATCACATATCCACGGAAACGAACGTTTTGTTCCAGGAGAACAACTTTTTTTCTTTTAGAAAGATATTCCCCAAATTAATTCGCGGGTGATACACATCCGCATTGGTACATGTGCTGTGTTGGTTTGCTCTCATTTAGGACAATTTTGCCTCTGTGGGACCAATATCTATCTTTAGCAAACTGAATAGGACTAATTCAGACACTGGCTCCATCTCAGCCCACGTGAATTCACCACCACGGTGCCTGCCGAACTCTATAGCAACAATGGGTCCTAGCTAAAGCGGCCTAGCCATCGGATAAATCCAATGACAATGATGTAATAATGAACATGATAAGGTTTGGTGAACTACCAAGGTCTGCTGAGGCTATTATTACGGTATAACAGTCATAGCTAGCTCTTCCACCTATTAGCCATGATGCATGTACTCTCCAGTGACGCGAAAGGTTCACCGTACTATTTTGCGATCGCAGTGATATCGCGATTTCGCAATATCATTTATAACTGTGTTCAGTACTTTCAGCAGTTTAGTCTTCGATGCGTATGCGTGTACCCTGGACTATAGTCAAATTTTATCAGAATTTGTAATAGACAATTACCGTTAGAGTTGAACCGAAATTAGTCGTACAGTCTATCCTGTCTCTTGTTTAGTGCCCATGTTCTCCGCCTTTGAATCAATGTGAACCGTACCTACTCCCAGTGTATATTGAAACCACCAGGCTTCGTGTTTCATAAATTTGGACAACTCATATAAAATATTTGAAGTTGTTTATTCCTTGCCGGAGGCAAAAGAATATATGCCGTCACATATTGTGTGTGGGTATGTATATGCGAGTGTTGGTTACGCTTTTCTTGTGGGTTCAAAAACTTGTGCGCATGATAACTGTACAACGGATTGATGTACAAAGCACAAATTTGACCTTAAGAGTTGCCACGTCGAATTCTTATAAACAGGATAACTTTTCAACTGAAGGAGAGAGGACTCAGGAGTAGCATGTAGGTTGGCTATTTGGAATAGACAATTTTTATTCTTTGGGGGTTGGTCTAAGTCACCTGATGTCACCATGGATCAGAGCCTGGAAATCTTGTGAACGTGATAACTGTGCAACAAAAATATGCAGAGGGCTCACAGATCGTCCTCATTGTTCATATCAACTGCTCAAGACGGATTGGTACACCACGATGCTCGAGGATTCTCCAGAGAGCCTCTTCACAGACAAAAGCATCCCGTTTGATTTATCGACGCCTAAATTCCAGCAGTAGGTTTTACCCCTCTCTCCATGACTTACACTGGTTTTACAGTCCCAACCAAACGCATTCACCACAAGATGTTCACCTCAACTCTCTCCATGGAGGAGCACCACATTATCTGATGCAGATCATTAGGCATCAGCCTCGGTAATAACCTCCGGAGTCCTTTCCGACCCTGATGAAGGTACCTCGTAACTGCACTTGTACTGGTAAATGCTGTTTCTTCTGCCGCAGCCGCCAAGCTGTGGATGTCCTCCCAGCTGAAGTTGTTAACGCTTCCTCTGTGGCTTCCTTCAAGAGACACCTCAAGAGACACCTATTTATTCGAATTTGTTTTGTTTTTGCACTCGTGAATTGTTCATCCTTCAGTGCTTCCTATCTTTTTGAAAAAAAAGCGCTTTCGTGAAAATGTAGATAAATTAGGCAGCTTCGTTGTACACTTAAAGCAGAAAGAGCGTAGTCAGTTAGTGGTTTTGAGGGTGAATGAAAGCAACATATTATGGACAGGTAGTTATTCTCCCTTTTTTGTTGTAGGGATAATGGCCTTAGCTACCAACGATCCAACGAAAAAATAGCATAATAGTGGACATTTATGTCCATAGAAAGGTACGCTATCAGAAAATGCTTTTCAGGAGCTTCATTAGACGACGCATGTACACAATGTATTGCAAATGCGAATTCAGCATGATGTATTCCATGCTCTTTCATGATAGGATTATATATAATCATCCGTTATTGTTAAAGTACGGCAATAATCAATCGAAAAATTATATCTCATTCACGTGACTTCCCCATTAGTAGTTTTCAGTAAATAGTAACTGAGTTATGATTCTTGGCCTCCTCATCGGCATTGATGCTTCAGTCGTCCCCACTCGAAATCTCAAGAAGCCGATTATAATAACATCACGACATCTTTCATGAAGCAGGTTAATTCTCGCGTGAGAGAACAGTGGTGATAATTTTATATTTCAGTTCGTGAGTAAAATAACAACGTGGCATTAGTCAAAACAGGCCAAGCATGGGCTAGCAGTAATAACTAATGTTTTCCCGCTCATTTCGTTGACCTCGACTTCCTATTTTTAGCAGCCTTTCAGGGCCTGTAAATTAATTGCTTCCATCGTATCTTGGACGAGATCAATCTTTCATACTCCCCGATTCGATATCATGCGACAGTATTAAACATAAATCCACATCTATAGGTCGGCAATTGAGCGGAAAATCGAGTGGCAGTAATGTGCCAGTAATAAAATCACGGTTCAGTTGGTCCGCCAATTCGCATGTCACATGAAAGCAATGTGAGGTCCACAGTATTAGCAATTACATT
Source organism: Sclerodactyla briareus (assembly GCA_026419785.1). Classification (NCBI taxonomy): domain Eukaryota; kingdom Metazoa; phylum Echinodermata; class Holothuroidea; order Dendrochirotida; family Sclerodactylidae; genus Sclerodactyla; species Sclerodactyla briareus. Next base: position 222,249 of record JAODTK010001654.1, on the reverse strand, counting down.
CACATGTTTGCACAACCCGGAGCCGTTGTGCCGACTCAGTTTGTTCCTCCGTTGATATATCAATTCGTTATTTAGAGTTAGCACTTTTGCGTGGTTAGCTGTTAGTGCCATTGTTGCAAGTGTATTCCAGTGCGTCCGTATGAACTCCCGGTTGCTACTTGCTAGGCGCAAACATATTCTTCAGTCACATTACAGCAACTAACAATCATTTTATTTGGAGAAAATGGGATCAGTCCACGAATTTTCAAAAGATCCGGCCGACAAATGTATTTGTTTCGCCACAGGATCTAGCGTACTCACCATATTTTTTTTTTCAATTGTAGTTTCATCATATCATCAATACAATACATCACTACAGTATGGGTAGCATCGTTGAAAAGAGGAACGGAATAAGGCTGAATGAAAAATGAACAATATTTTGTTCCCTGATAGAGAGTAATCCATGAGCGAGCCTGTTTGTCCTCCATCAATTAAGATCTGTTCTGCCAGTGAGGACGGCTTGGTGAGACGTCATCAGATAAGCGACCGGTTGTTCCACGTACTTACGTCAACGCGGACGATATCGCTTAAGCCTATAGATTTCGCATGGATCACTACACGCTATCGCTGTGCCGTAGTTGTTATCCGATGTTAACAATTCTTTGTATATAGGCTATGATGATTCATCCAGAGCGAGCCTCAGTGTTTGTCCTTCAATCAGGTTTGTCTTTTTCCCAGAGAGCAATGACACTCACTTGGCAGTGGCTACTCCACCAATAAGCGACGGCTGAGTTCCGCGTACTTTATTACGTCACACTAATGGTATTGCATCAAGACTATACAGCCATAGGACTTGCATGTATCACTACATGAGTATCGCTGTGGGGTGGATGGTGGTCCGAGTTAACAATCCTCAAAAAGATTCATCCATGAGCATTCCGGTTGTCTTATCTGAGTATTGTCAGATTTCCCAGGGAGCGACGACAATGGTGGGACGCCATCAGATAAGCGCCTGCTGGGGTCCATGTACTGTACGTAACGAAAGAGATAATACCCTACTAGACCTTAAGCATACCGTGTTCAAATATTCAAACGACAAATAGCGCAATAGTCAGTCATCAACGCGATGTTTGATCCCTGGGATTGGGGAATGTCGACTATTTATACTCCGGTCGGTAGAGGTCAAACGACCGATGCCTATTAATAGTAGTATCTACAATAGCCTGTCTTTTTGTTCTACTTACAAACAAAACACTGCTGGCGTTGTGAACCCTTGATTTCTTAAAGCTTTTAAAATATGGGGACAATCGCTCTTTGTCAGATACTCTTGGTTAGACCATGAACTCCCATGAGAGGTATCACCCAATTTTTATACAGTAAAAAAAAAAAACACACACACCAAAAACCCACCGCACAATCCACTGCTCTCCAGCGGACACGGAAAGAGGTGAGACACCGTACATCCAACTAGGGGAAAACGTCGTGACTGCTGGAACTCGAACCAGTAATGTGTACACAGCGTCACTGATACCACAATGACATTCTTCAGTTCCAATTTGTAATGTGTTTGCTATAGCTGGCTGTCATTCTTGCAAGGTGTTCAGTTTAATAGTGCCTGTCACATTAGCAGTATTCCCGCGATAGAATAAGGAACAGGCGGAATCCATTTGGTTATTGTTTCGTTACAACTGACTATACCTAAAAATTGTAGCCCGTCCGGTTGGCGTGCGGCGAATTTTTGTGTCTTCGGCCTTTTACATAACATTTAAGCAATTTAAAAATATTGAGTTTTATAAATATAACTTTTTTGTTATGGCCGTACTGTACTTTTTTCACCAGTCCGCAAAATATTGGGGGGGGGGGAGCATTTGATATAAGTCCCCCCACCAAAAATATTGGGGGGGGGGACTTTCCCCCAGTCCCCCCCCCCCCCCTCGTGATCATGCCCATGGGTGGGGTACTGGACGGGGGTGGAAATTGCGGGCCAGTTCGGTGCTAATTTTTTCGGGCCCCGATTGAGAGAAAATAATCGCAATGGTGCTCCATACGAGTCAACGGATAAAAATCGTCCCTTGGTATTCAAATCAAATGTTTAAGAAGGCTTGCCCGGCCAACTCGCGATTATATGTAAAAAAATCGTTTTTTACCTGATTGGCCCTCCTGCCTCTCCGTACCTCATAATATAACCACCCACTTTGCTGTTAGGCTGTACATGACATTTTAGTAGTGCCGGCGTGTGATTACCCTATTTACCGTATCAAAACCTTTATGAAATTTACAATAACTTCGAAACCCTGTAAGCTATCACTCCAGCTTTCTACACTAAAAGAATGTATGAATTCCTCTCTTATGGTGATGAGCAACTCAACGTCAAATAAGATCCAAAGTATGATAGACATGAAGTTCATATACACAGGAATACACACTACGCACCATGATGCGAAATAAAGTTTAATAGGATGTCCACAGACTGCATTCCGGGGGGCTCACTGGCCGCCAAGTGGACTTCACGAATTCCGGTGGAAAAGAGAGGATAAGTGAAGAACTCCGATATTTCTCGGGCAACTAGAGCAGCTATGAATAAATTTCAAATCCACGTGTTCAAAGGCCACCAGAGCCCTGGGTCTGGGGGGACCCAAATTAGGTTTGACAAAATTCAATTGCAACATCGGGGTAGGGGCGGCGGGGGTGGGGGAGGAAGAGGAATATGCTTGAATCCTGCGAGGTCGCAAGAGCTGGCAGAGTCAGTGTGTGTACATAGGTCATGACATCAAACATATAAAATGATGTTCATTGTAGAGAACATGGTGAACATACTGGTTTTGATTGAAGCTGAGCTCGTAACCCAGTGGTTTGGGTTCGGGTCCAAGTTGTGCCATTGTGCCGAGCGGCTTTATGTCGATTGTTCACTCTACCAGGTTTGTAACTGGCTTACAGGTGAGTTAAGTCTATAGCGTTGCCGCTGTGTTTTTGCCCACGGACATCCCCCCAGGGGACTCCGCGATGACGGGGCAATTTTTTTTAACTGATAGTGGGTCGAGTGGGAAGGGCAAGAGTGTGCACGCTTCTAGTGGGTTGTGATGAAGAGTCATAGACCATAGAACAGGGGTAATTTTTGTTGAACGTTTGGAAATGTTGCACCCACATGTCGAGGTGTTATAGATTTTTTGTTTAATCCTTAACATTCCTCAATCGTTCAATTAGACATTAGGCACTCGGTAGGAAATTCTGCTAAATTGAATGTTTTGACCTCAGCCCGCTGGCCTTAATTGCTCGAATATCGCCTTATTTCGTCACATTTGTCGGTTCCCCGCTCAAACCATCGATGATAGGGGTAGTTCACGTACCCTCCTTCTCGTATGTCTTTGGTCGGGTCGGCAGCCAAGCTTGTTCAAATAAGAAGCCCAATTTTGCAGGTCAGTCGGCAAGTAAACAAGTGGGTTCATGATCAGCTAGTCTCACCTACTTCGTGATCAGTGGTTGTCCTTGGCGTTCAGTATGTTCCGACCATGTCGAAATTACGCCAAATTGCAGTAGCAGGATAATTAAAACAGCAAAAATAAGGCATATAGAGGTTGGTTGTAGGTGCAGCCCCGAGGTATGATCTGAGATGTATTTATTTCATTTGAGGCTGATTGTTGACAGCACATATTTGATATAGTTGTGCTGTATAAAAATTAGAGTTAGTGCAATAACACGCTTGCGCAACGAGGGCTGTAGAAAAAAAAAAAAAAAAAAAACTGTAAATGGGTCATACTGTCAGTGCGAGTAGTTGGGCACCTCACTGGTCATTTGATTTACCTCGGCCAAGTTCAATTATCGCAAATGATCTACATAGCCATCCATCTTCATCAGCTGTTTTAATTGCTAGACCATCACAACATGCAATCACAATCTAGCTACAATTGGTGTTGCGAATCTAAGTTCAATATTGATAACAAGATTTCATGCAACGATGTGGTTCGGGGTAGCAGCATAGTATGGTGAAATTATACATATTCCTGCAACCAGGATGAGTAAATCCGCAAATTCAAAGCATTATGTCCAACATACACCGATTACAAGTTAACTGGCAGTAAACTTGTGTTTTTATGAATTCCCGTGAACATCCGTGCCAGTAGAGCGAATGATCTATAATTTGGAATTTGTCTGAGGTACTATCGCGTCCCTAATTTACTTGTTCCACATATAAAGGGGTAAAAAACTCGGTTAGCAGTGATACTTATTTCACCGATGGTCCTCATAATCAATATACAAAGGAAATCTTCAAACAATAGAAGCTTAAAATGTAAATTCTTCGGCACCGATATACGGAAACGAGGTATTACAGTACTGGATATTCCCGCTCTCTAGTAACAAATTAAGTAATAGGCTCACTGACAGTGCATGCATCGAAACATTTCCCTAAGGTTTTGAGGAACCTACCCATTCAATGAGTTGTACACCATCACCGTTCTCTTACATCTCAGACATTTTCCGAGAGAGTACAGCACGAAGCACGAAACAGATTTCTGACCTTCCGTCGGAAGTGTCATTGAGAATATTTCTTGCGACAGACTTCTGTGAACGAGTAAGTATCAGGGTAGTTGTGGTGCGGCAATCGCTCCATACTAAGTTACATATACAACTCCTAGTATCATTATATTTCAATACGCGTAGAAAGGCAATCCTGGAGAACAGCGCCGTAAATATAGTCACGTGTTAACCCCAGGACAACTCGCTATTAATATACAGAACCCCGGGAACTTCTTCATGTCGGAAATTGTCAATAACCTGACAATTCACTCCAATATTCAATGATGTTTATTTGTCTACAACTATTCAACTTGCTCTTTGCGTTCAGTTGGTTTTTATCTAAAACCAGTTTAATAGTTACCACCATTTTACCCCTCATCAGGTTCAGAGTTGCCCTATGAATAGAATGTTTATAATCATAATTATTTCCGTATACCTTGCAGGCGATTAGATAAAGACGATGAAAACCAATCACAGATCTCTTCAATAGGCCATAGACTGAAAGTTTATCAATCAGAATACTGTGATGAACTAAGACGAAACGTTTTATTCAGAAGTAAGAAAACAGAATAAGGTGCCCAGTATGATAGATTTGTACCATTCATTCGCGATCACCAAAGCTATCTCGCAAGAATGACTTTCTCTGAAGCCAGGCTGAGGCATACGTTTATTCCAATTGGCATTCAAGAACCTGAAGCAGTGAACTTCAATAACACGGGTGAGGTGGAGATTGGTCGAACATTTGTCCCATTTCAAGAATAGATAATAGAAACAATCCCAGCATTTCCACAGTTGGGAACACTGAGCTCCCGATACTATGTTTCATTTTGATGATATGGGGGACGGTCAGCTTTTAGACACCTTTCCGCCCGTAATCACGTTTTGTGGTTGTCTTGACTATCTCATTTAACGTGGCAACTGAATGGCTGCCTATAATAGCGGTAACATTGTAGAGGACATGAGCACAGGCCGAAACCCCATTTCTATAAGATGTGGGCAGATGAACAACACAGGAATATATTATGTAGTTCATTGTTTCGTATGTTATATCGCTCAATATATCGCAGATGGTCTATTGTCTTTGTATTACAAACGTGTCCATCGACCCCTACCATCTCATACCACGCAAGCCCCTCTTATGGAATAATTATTATTCGAAGTGGAACTAATATGTAAGGTTTAAGAGGTAACAAAAAGAATAAATTTACGGGGTTGTGCAAGTATGAAACAAATTATTATTGAATGATGGGATGCTTTCCCAGTTTCGCAATACGATATAAAAAAGAAAAGAAAATAATGCGCAAACTTCAACGACCTCCAACTCCGTCCTTCAAGTTATATGATTGAACTATTGTCCACGACATTGATATAAACAGATATGGGAAAATATTTGGGGTGTTATGAAAAGTTGATATTGTCTCGGACAATTCAATGCTGATGGTAGCTGGCGAATGTAGAACATTGCTTTGGATGCATCTTCATCCGGATATTTTATTAGGCCCACGTCCTTCCATATTTTCATGTAAATACGGATTAGAATAATCAATACTCTCGGTGAAGAGACCACTCGCTGAAAAAAATACGTGCGTTATTGTGAGCGCCTGTGTAAGGCGTCATGCAATCTGCCATAGCCCCTACCTATTTATCCATACGCAAGATTAAATGGAATCAATGTCACCAGTCACCGTAACATAAGTTTCGATCAAATGGTACAGTCCAATCCATTATATTAGGAGGTATCTTCAATTGCTGTCGGGTTAAACGCCTTAGGCGCCTATTGATGACGTCAGTACTATATCAATGTGAAGGCGACAATTGAATTAGGAGGCTCTCAGTTCGCGCGGTTGAACCTCTGGGAATTGATTTGTATGCTGTAGAGTTGGGTAAGAAGGCCTCACACGCTATTTCCAGTCACACTCTAGAGTACCTATATATGGGTACAGGGTAGCTAAAGGCATGGCTTCTTGTATATGATCGGTTATACGGATTTATCCACATATTACAGGAACGATTCTAGACATTGGATGAAATACACGAGCTCACTGCGCAGAAGTCTCATTCTTATAGCTGTTCTATTGACTAGAAATACTTTTTTCATTTGTTGTATGCCTACATGCATGGTGTTGATCTAGTATCATCCACCAATCACGAATTGTCGTTAACTGATAGCTCCATTTAGCGTTTAACTCACCGTCCGGCAACACCAATTGTTTTAAGTAAAACATATGGCAATTGTTTCCCCAAATCCATATGCCCCCACCTTTGCCGTTTTTTTTCACCCCATTTTATAGAACCCCCGTTAGTCTGTATTTTTTGCCCTGCCTGTTTTGTTCAAATAGAATCTGGCGATATTTCTATTGCACATACCCTAAACCTTATTATTGTTGCATATGATGGCTGATTTGTATTCCTTGCCGGGAAGCAAGAGGAATCTGCGCAGTCATGCAATATGTAAGTGTATGTGTGTGAGTGATTAGGTGGAGCTTTCCGTGTGACCACGATATTGAGAGAACACAAGCATGTAGGTTACAGCTACAAGGGAAAGAAGTGTATTGTTTTTTGTACCCGTTGAAGGAGAGGTAAGAAACGTAGAAACGTGTGGGTACGATAAAATTTCATAGGACACATGAATGGCAGGAAGGGTCGCAATGTGAATTGAACGATCCATATTTTTCCTGATGAGATGTGAAGGGTTAATAGGTAGCCTAATCCCTATTTTTCGTGAGGTCCAAGGTCACCCATGGTCAACAACGGCTTAAGCCTGTGCTCCTATTATTCTTATTGCCCCGTCACATATATCGAAAAGTTGTAAGCGCGCATGCGGCATGTGGTTTTGAAATGTGGAGCAGAATTTCGTTGGCTATATTGAGTGTATGATTTGTTGTAGTCCATCAGAACCAGCTAGGATAAAAGTTAAACATACTTCCGCTCATATCATATCTGAGGTCTAATTGAGACCCTTAAACACCTTTCGTAAGATTTTGGTGGCATGAATTAAAAATTCCATACGTTCGAGGTGTGTCGTATATAACCTGTTCAAAGGCCAAACCGGACAAAGAGAGTTCAATAAATAGCATACATCATTTCAATATATCATTAATTGGCTAATAGGGAGCCTACTATTATAGACTGAAAAGCATAATGCAGTGTATATTTCAAAGTGCAAAATATTCACGACGTTTTTAGGGCCAACGTTCAAAGAATGGTTAGCTAATCAACGCCTCGCTACTGCACATATAATAATGTACAAACACGAATAGAAAAACAAAAGGCCTAATAACCTATGACTGGATACAAGAACAGGATAATGAGATGATAAACACCACATTCCAGCTTGATAGAACCAATAGTTTTAGTGTTACCGTGTCCACAAGGTTTCCAGATCTCTGCTGGACGAAAATGAGCTCCGCTCCAAACCAAAAACAATGTGAGCTGTGAGTCCTGGTTACTCCCCTACTCCCTAGGAAGCAGTATGCAAATTTCAAATTGATCGGACCAAGCGTTCTAGACTCATCGTGTCCACAATGGTTCTAGAATTTGACCTCTGCTGACCTCTTTTGTCTTTTTTTCATGATTTATCAGTACTCACCACGGGGAACTCACATAACCAGGTATAAACTTGAACCCATCCATTTAGTTCGATATATTGTGTCCAAAATCTAAAATTGGCACAATCTCGTTTGTCACAACTTCTCAATTTTCATCAAAATGGCCGGTTGTCTACACCAAATACAATGAGTTCTTGTACCCCCCAAGAGAATCAGTACTCTAAATTCCAGCCGGTCGGACCAAGCGTCTGGACTTAAATCTCATATCTCAGCCGTAGATTTCATTGTTGACCTCTGCTGACCTCAGATGACCTTCGACCGTGACCCAAAAACAGTAGGGATGCCTCTGTACCCAATCTAGAAACCCCTTACCAAGTAGTGAGCTCATCCATCCAAGTGGAGATCGAGCCATCGTGTCCACAAGCCGGGCGTCACACACACAACACAATCCACACACACACAGACATGCATACACACACAACCGCACACACACAACACACACACACACACACACACGCACACCACACACACACCAACACGCACACTGTCATAACAACATAGTTTCTGGACTGTCGCCAAGGAATCGACGAGAGGTAACTGATGGTTGCACATTTTTATTTGACTATATTTTCATCGCGTCAGCATTACCGTGCGTCAGAGTAATAATATAACAGAGGGCAATCCCCGGCGTTCATATCTTCATCGGCAGTCCATGAAAATCAGTCTTCAGGGTTCAGAACCTTCAGAAAATTATACTGCATGAATCGCACGTGATAGCTGTCTACAACTGCAGTTGGTGCAATATAGGTGAGCAATGGAAGCCACAGTCCAGATTCTGGGTTAACTTTCTTGTCAAGTCTTCCAGGACCATAGGTTTAAAATTTAAGTCTTCGAAGTTATCAGACACTTTCAGATCGCCTGGAAAAGAGCCATTCGGGGATAGTGAATAGGTACAGCGAATATTTGTATCAGTCCTTCTCCAAATATTGTGCAATTTAATATCATCGGCTACATTTCTTCCCGGGGTTTCAGGGCAAACGATGAGTTGGGTAGGGGATGGGGGAGGGGTGGTTGAGTGTGAGGAGTAAGGTGACCTCTACTTTATGAGACGTCATAAAAGCAGGCTTCCCCTTACATAGATTCTAGATTATTCATTTTATTCTCCCTTTACTGGATTTTGGGGGCACGTTCCACTATATCTTTCTTTCTTTTCCCTTCTTCCATTTGACCGTTTCTTGAGCTTTTCATTTGACCTGTCATTTGTTTCATCTTCTCACTTTGACACCTTATGTACATCCGCCAGGTGTTCCCCTTCAAAACAATAACCCATAAATGGTTTTCGCTTTTGGACCAAATTGGGAGGTTTAGTCTCCTTAAGCTGGATCCATTCTGCCCTTTTTCGGAAGAAACAATTCGTCTGTGCAATTGTATACATTTACATGAATCGGCAGCAGTTTGGATGTATTTTCTACCAAAACAATCCCTGTCTATTATTGTGTGAGATTTCATTCTGTGACTGCATGTCTAAAAGTTTTGCTAACGTCACGCATCTTCAGGCAGTCATCAGTACGAAACATCACTGGTCAGACTCAGACTGAGTATGGAAATTGGTTGTTAGATTCAAACGGAGAGTGGAGTAGACCTGGTAATTACTTGCTCTGGGCTCAGCAAAAGGTGTGAAGTTTATGTTGCCCAGTGCTATTTTTGGCCACTACAGTATTTGGACTAGGGGCAAACACTCAATGTTGAGTTCGAGTAACTAGAATGCTTAGGCCTAGTCTATAAGTATACTCGTTAAGTAGCCAAGCCTAGGCCTTGGTCTATTAAGGACTGTTGCTTGAAGAGGTAAATTCACACTGTTAGCTGTAACCTTAGGCCAAGGCTAGGCTAAATGGCATGATGTGGTATAGGAGCGGGGTTAGGGTGGGGTTAAGGGTTAAATTCCAATTCCAATTCCAAATGATCTCGGTACAACCCCTAACATAACCGCTCACTAACACCTTTGCGAGTGCACCTCATTGCTCAACCACCCGACACCAATGGTCACCCCACCATAGGGTAACCCTTCAGTGGATTAGTACATAACCACCAGATGGTTACCTAGCACAAGAAGACAAGAAAACACCTGAACCCTAACCCCTGATCCTCACTAACACCCTACTCCCTACTCCCTATAATCCCTTACTTACCAAACCCCCTCCCCCTTAACATTCATTCATGCTTGGTCGATCCTGAGGGTCTCTACTTGAATTTTCCTCTCCCAAGTTCCAAATCTCAAAATAAATTTCCACTAGAGATGAAGTTGAAATCTTTATTTGGATTTTTTTCTGTCTTACAGGTATCACAATTCACTTAGACTCATTCAGTCATTCCAGTACAAAAGTTTTCAAAAAACTTTCAAATTTTCCGAAACATAATAGTGTTTCTCTCCAAATTCGAATTAATTTTTCAATTATCTGCTTAATGCAACGAAACGGTCATATTTTGTTATCCTGCCTTGTAGGAGATCAAATTGTTCGGGTATCATTTAGTAATCTCCGAACCTCTTCAACACAGTGAGAATGGGCAAAAATGATTTACCCCCAAATGGCCATTTTGACTCCCCTGAATTCAATGTTTCTGAAGAAATTTGTCCCATTTGGTGGTACGTGTGTTTCCGTGACTTTTTAGGAGTATGCAAAATTTGACGTTCGGCCACCTGAAAGTGGAGATATTTGCGAAAACGCATCAAAAATCTGACGAAAACCAACCGCCCCCCAAACGCACACACACACACACACCCACACACCCACGCACACACACAAACTGACCCTTTGCGAGTTCACCTCATTGCCTGGCCACACCCGACACACCCATGGCACCCCCCACCATAGGGTACCCCTCAGTGGCTAGTTCCAAACCACCACTAATGGTTACCATACAACCGTTTGCTATGCAACCGGCAACAGTAAATATCGGTGAAATGGCAAAGTGACTACTATCTCATCGGCCCTTCGGACGATGAGAATAATAATAAACTATGTATACTGCTCTCATTCGAAGCGTTCATGTGTTAGACAGCTCAACTGAATTCCTATGGGGGGGGGTGGAGGGTGGGGGAGCAGTAAACTGTCCAATTCCCAACTTATAGGCTTCTTTTATTTTTTATTATCCAGTATTCACGACATCTAACTTACGATTCTGAGACGGTCCTCAACGCACAATATCACGACTATAGGCTTTATGATTGGCGGTATTTTCCAGTCAACGTGTCGCTATACTCCACGCATTCTTACGGGACACATTCAAGTTTGTTCAATAATTATAAGAAAAATAGATCTCATCAATCAGTCACAGTGTTAAGAGGCATGATTTCAACCATTTGTTATGAATGCTAATTATATATTTATAGCGTAATCTTTGTTGAAACAGTGTGTATTTTGGTGTATACTACAAGCAATAGCGTGAACAGTTTTCTACTTCAGCTCTATATTCTAATGAACGTTAGAGCGAACTGTGCACTGCTAGTGAAAACCAGTAGTTAACCACACACATCCCCACTACGTCAGAACAGCATACATTTCTTGACTGTCGTCAAGGAATCGAAGATAGGTAATGAGGTTCACAACCGTTTTATATTTGACAATCTTTCATCGCGTCAGCATGACCGAGTTAAAATTAATATACACTTTGTATTACATGCTCATCATTCGGGAGCGTTTATGTGTGAACAGTCACTGAATTCGCAGGCAGGTAAACAAGTCGATTCCCACGTTATAGGTCCTTTTTTTTATTATCCAGTATTCACCCATCAACCTCAAGTAGGACGGTTCATAACGCACCATATCACGGACTACATGATTGGCAGTTTAAATTTCCAGTTTAGGGTGTCGCTACCTTCACGCTATTGTGTAATGGACAATTCAAATTTGTTCCCCTAATTATAAGAAAAATAGATCTCATCAATCCATTTCACATTGTTAAAGGCATGATTCCAACACATCAGTCTAACAATTCTGTGATATTCGCGGCCTCCTGGTAATTTTCAACATAGAGTCTGTTAGGCAATTGAAACGCACGAAGAGGAACTTCCTGATGTTCTCGGAGATTATCGTGCAACATATAGTGGTGATATTTCGATTAAAAGAAATATTTCGATTGAATGAATTTGTTCAAAATTGTATCCCGCTCCCACACCTTTCAAATATTAGGGAACGGTTTTGCTCTCTGTTTTCACAGCCATCTGCAGCGATAATGTTGATGAAGTTGTTTTTATAAACCGGACTGTCGCTCATATCACTATGTGATATGAGGGAGTATCCCTAGTAATTGTGTCAAAATATGTTCTATCTAGATCCGAATGGAGAATGGATGGTTGTCGATAATGCTGTTTTGACTTTCAGGTAGTGCTGGAGTGTGTATGCAACCAAATTGCTTCTCGTTCTATACCGGTACGTGATATGAGGGGACAGTTCCTTAATTATGCTGTCAAGGTATAGTATATAGTGCACGTATATAGTATATAGGCAAATGTCTGGCGACCAACCTGTATTCAATGTATGCTATTCCCTTGTCAGTCATAAAACCATGCAGCTTTTCCCATGGCGCACAGATTGCGTTAGCTCACTCCCTGATCGCGTAGCTCGGGCCAAATCGTTGAAGATTTTCCGCTGGTAAAGTTGCTGCAGTTGCTTCTCTCTTACCCTTGCAACTGACAGATGCCGTGTTTCTCTGAACTGAAGAACAGGTAGGTAAAATGGATCGGAAGAGAATGCAATACAACGATGGTACGATATAGCTATGATGTATCCATGTTGTGAGTGTCGGCGCGGACAGCCTGTTGCAGTTGAATTTGCAAAACGAATGTAAATTACATTTATCAAGGCAGTTACGACAATCATCAACATCATGTATCGGAATGGTGACAGCAGGATTTTAATGCGTGAGACGAGGACTATCGAAAAAAGGACAGTGAAATGAAACAAATCAACGAATGGAGTCCGTACGGATTCTCATATATCTATTATATATATATATATATAATATATATATATATATATATATATATATATATAATCTATATATATATATATTATATATATATATAGTATAATTATATATATATAATATAATATATATAGATATATATATATATATATATATATATTATCATATAATATAATATTTATATTATAAATCCCTGTTTAGACAGACAAGACATATAGTCAGGGATCCACTTCAGACTAAACGTAGCTTCGAAATGAAGCTAATAAGAAACGGCAACGGAAGTTCCCCAGAGAGTTGTTGCCCGTCTACCTATATTGGTAATTAGACCCATTATACATTCCACGAAAGATAGGATAATCTTGTCATCATCACCAGATATATGGTTCCTTCAATTGCTTCAGTCTACTTCCTTATAAGACGACGTATTTCTATTGTTTTGACAACACCTGAGAACATTGGACATTCTTCCATTCACGACGTAATATGTAAAATGATCATCCCATTGTGTATGACATATTATCAGTTCATTGCTATATCGTAGTTACGATACACCGTAATCATACGAATGAGTTTTAGCTGAGGCATAAAACTTTGAGTATGATCATATCTGCTCCTGTTATCCGCGCGGGCCTGTACAGCTGGGGAGTGGAGAACACGTTACCAATTGTGGATCACAAATCAGCAGTTGTATGCAAATTTTAATGCCAATGTACATCCGAAGTAATGAAGGGATCTCGATTTCACTGGTGAACTGGTGGTGTGTTACCATATGAACGACTAAAAGACATTGGGGCCTACGGTCTTGGAAGATTGAATTCTACGAGTGGGATGAGTGACCATGAACGGTTTGCCCATAGAGTTCCCAGAATATACATACGTTAAGGAGTCGACATTCAATTTTCACAGCTCATTAAAGTGTGTTTCCCGACAAGTGTTCGCTTTGTTTTTTTTTTTTTTTTTATGTATGTGTTATACTTCAGTACCTAAGAAACAAACATGGAATGTAGACCTCCATGTCCTAATATATAACAAATATGTGGCTGATACAGTAACTTGTGAACTGGGATCCTTCCATTGCCCTGCTACCCTAGTCAGTCGATAACTAGTTTCAGCCTCAGCCAGCAACATTGCGGAGATGGAGAAAAGACAATAACGAGGCACGCAGAATTGAATAATAAATGCCTAATGGCCCAAGGTTCTGTAATAATGCATGACATGTTTTCTGCTTCAGGTTATTGTTACTTGTGGCATGGTGCAGTAACCGTGATTCCGATACCTCATTTTTGTTTGGTACTGTCTAGGTTTGCCAGATTTGCCAAGATAAACAAAATGAGATAGTTTGATGATATTGGCCCAATCTCATTATAGAATACTTGGTATGGCTTTCAAGTATGATGACGTTGTCCAGAGGGTTTGTCGTTTGGTCACTGTCAGGGTAATCACGTATCTGGCCACTTACTTGTAACGATTGGCATAGCTAATGTAAAGCTGTGAGGTCGATATACAGCGTGAATGTAAATGCGACATAATCACGGAAAATTGTTTCTTGGCCTAACACGTGCTCTAGGGCTACCATAAAGCGTGAAGCTGTTACATGAGCCGGAAGGAGGTATGGTTAGGGGTGAGTAGGAACACGTGCTGATTGTGGCTAACATTGTTCAGGACTGTCATTGCGAGTGACGTGAGGCTGGTGCAGCGTATTGCAGTGAATCGTATTGGAGGCCGATATTCAACCCGATCCCGTGCGCAGAGACACAGGCCTGGTAAAAAACAAAAAAAAGAGCGGTAGGCTGATGTGGTACTGGATCCTTCACTGTTAACACTGCTGAGTAACACATCGACGATAGACAAACAAATACAAATGAGCAAGCCTAGAAATAAAGACAGCGAAAAAAAACAATCTGAATGAAAATTTGGCCGCGCTGTCATTGGGTCGCCGTGGTAGAAATGTGTCATAATGGCTGATTGGAGAACAATGCGGTTGAAAAGGCAGCTGCATCTCCTATCCACCCACTTTTCAATGTATGGGGCACTGATTCACAGCATTCAATCTATCATGTCTCATGTAGTCACGATGTGAAGCGGTGTACTGTATACTGAAGTGTTAATATGGTACAAGCGCCATGACAACATTAGTAGTCCAATGGTCTGACGATAATGTCAGTGAAGCGTGAATGCGCGGAGATAACGATTCCTGGTAGAGAGGAGTAACTGATGCCTGCGAGGTTAGTGAGGACGTGCATTGTAGTACATAGGATCATTATTCACCACGCTAGGAAGTGCGTCAATCGCATTGTGTGAGCAGGGAAAAAAATCTACCCTCTCGCTCCCATCTGCCTCTTTCTCATAAGTTAGGACCCTCGGAGACATCGAAACGAGTACTACTTCATTATTGAAATTCGAAGAATCTAAGCTGTTCAACTGTTAACGGAGACATGTCTATTGTTCTATACATTATAATCGTATGATTTACTAACCGTCTTCCCTTGTTGTTAATGGGGTAGGGGTAGATTTTATCGGTCCCTGTAAAAGATATCCGTACTTATTGACTCACCATATTGTCGGTATGATCTGTTTATTTTCCGATTCTCCTATAGAGCAATTCCGCAAACAACTGAGCAAGATTAAGTCATTACCCCGGCAGTTTTCCACCCTGTCCTATTCCTACTCCATGCAGATATCGAGTGTGTGGATTGACTGCCGCCATCATAATTAGGCGAAACGTAATCCGCATTCCCCGCAAATAAGGTAAGCACATCTCAGCTAGACCCGTTTATACGTAGGGGATTGTTGGTATGTCTACACATCATGTAGTGACTTCCGTTACCAGTACCCTCTCATGCGGTAGCTTGCAACTGCGTTTGTATCTAAAGCACAGTATTGAGGAGCTGCAACCCACATCTAGTTTTTGGTAGTCCCGACTGCATGATATAACCTTCGTAGATATACTAGCCATTACATAAATGTTCTCCTTGCAACCACTCAGTAAACACCCATGTACCGAATAGCACCTGACGATATAGATAAAGTACCTAACGACATATTCAATTCGGTGATACGGATCCAAACCTATGCTCATAATGTAGTTTTTCTTTCCAACTCCATTTCTCTCTCTTTCTTTTTTCGTTGCAGTGGAGATTCTCCGTAGTCGCCCGATGCCCTTCTCGCCCCGCGGTTAATATTGCATGTATCCTCCACACACCCCACCGCCCACATTGGACTGCGCGATTGTGCATTTTGGTGATCTCGTTCCCTCACCATTCTACCTACATTTCGACTATTTTTAAAGGTTTTGAGCATTTTTAAAGGCCCTTACTTCATCGGACCAAAACTAGGTAAAATAAATACATTTCAACGAAAATAATCTTCAAATGTGGCTCGTATACGATTCAACCCAATCGTTTTTCTCTAGCGCAACGAGAAATGTGTTATTGTATGTGTTCCGTCTGCATGTTAAGTATTGAACAGTCATGAGCGTCATGAAAGTAGTCCCGACCATCACCAATGTATTCTCATCAGTATGGCGACATGGCGCACTTGGCCCGTCTTACAAATGACGACATCATGCTCAATAAATAAATCGGAGGATGTTGGCAATCATTCGTCACTGTAACATTCTTTTTGTAGTCGGATGCGGTTAATATGTTTATTAAAAAACTGTTCTATGAGAGAGTAGATAACCAAACTCGTGTTTGTTGTTCATAAAACAAAAGAAATCGACCTATCGTAGCATATCAGTAAGGTAATATTGTACTGTCTTTTTGTATTGTATTTTGCACTGTTCATTGGAAACGTTTGAATTCTGTTGGGAAAAATCAAATCGTTCGATGTTGCAGTTCTGTATTGCTCGAAAAGGTTAGATACGCATCGCCTAATATTACTTCATTTATGTGATAAAAACACTGAAAATATGAATACGACGGACAGAATTAGTATGGCATTACATCGAATTCATTACCAGGGTATGCCAAGAAACGCTTCGCAGCGTATCAAGACTTTCGATCCCAGAGGGCATTATAGGTGTAAGGAATGAATGACATTCGCAATCGCATTACAATTCGATGACTTATCGAATTGTACGTTGTCAATTTCTTTCACTCTACACCGCCCCCTCAAAACTAGATGTAATTTCCGTTGTGGAAGTACACAGTGTACAGTGCCGATAGCTCCAGTGTGATATAATGATAGAATGGGGTGTCGATATTCGTTTCAGATGTAGCCTGCCTTCGGATTCGTCAATAATCTGATGTCTCGAATACCCCTTGTATCACTACTACCTCAGTAGGGAAGATAACCTGCTGGAAAACGCATCTTCGTGATTGCGTTTATGGAACATCAGACGATTGAACCAACTCGTGACATAGTATGCACTTAGAAAGAGTAAGTTTATCTATGCCGCTGCAAAATAGAATCCATAAATGATGATTTTAATCCATTACAACAAGACGCTTACTGTAGGGTGAAAACCTTGAACGTCAGTACTTGAACGTGCTATAAATTAATAGGCAATACTCAAATTAGGCGTTCTCCTGATAGCACGTTGTAACCCAGCCACGGGAAGACGGAAGGCAATAGAAATATGTGCGAGGCAAACGTCAAGACAAGCGTCAAGGCAAACGTCACTAGAAAAGAGTCCAAAATTAAACGTGAACGAATTACAAAGATTAGCCGTTCGGGTAATTGTAATCTCACTAGTGAGGACTCGGCACACTCCATAACAATCGTTCTCGGATGGATAGGATCCTACTTGAATTTTCTAAGGCATTCGATTGAGTCTCTCATGACTACTCAGTCCATTTTTTCGGCGTAATTCTCCTCATATGGAACCGCAATCTCCACAAATCGACAATATCGACGACATAAGAATAGTTTATGTTCACGGCAATTCCGTTCCGGAAATTGTCAACTCCGATTTCGGCATAAAACTGTTGGAGAGGGCATCGGGTTTACACGTGTCGGGCTTACCTTTTAAAAATGCGCTCACTCCATTTACCATATTACACGCATTTTGCCAGACTATACATTGGAGAACAACTGCATGATGATTTAAATATGTTGCTGGATAACACTGAATGCGTCAGTCCAAATCGGAAGTTAATAGGACTTCCCGTTACAGGCGTTTGTTCTATCCTCAGTTGATAAGGATTTGTCAGTTTGTGTATTGTGGAGCATGTGTATTGCGCAGGATCGGAGGGCATCCCATCATGCAATAATAAATAATGTCATACTTGCACAACGCTGCAACATTCTTTGTTTTCTATGGAATTCAAAACATAATTTCAATTCGAAAAACATTTAGTCTATAGGCGAGGATTTAATAGTGGTTGTAGGTTTGACAGTGTGATGGTTTATTGTGAGAGAAAGACAAAATTTTCGCTAAATTTCAACAAACTGCACATGAATACATACATATTTTCCGTGTTGTCAAGTGTGACGTCCAGGCGTTTTATTGCGCAATTGGGATTCTCCTCAGTTTCTCTGCCCAATGGCCCAAGCTTGAAGGCCAATAACTCCATATGCAGTTGCAGTTGTCCAATGCAGGGAATATCTTCCATCTGTATCTACTGGATGAAGTTCAACTTGGCAGGCAGCTTTTGAAATGATAAAAAATTTCACTAGCAGAGAATTCGCTTCTTGGATAGCACATCCACGAGCGCAAGTCGATTGATAATATTTATTTGCGAAACCTTAATCTGTTTAAGAGATTTTTATCAGTTACGTGCACAGCTGACCTGAGTTTGCTCTTCCTAGTAGGGGCTCGCTCACATGAGTTTTTCTCACTGTCCCTGCACTGAGATGGCGCTTCACAGCCCAGTGTGTGACATGGATCTCTCCACTTGCAACAACGGCAAATTTTGTGAATAGTAATATCAGCTAGTGTACGACGTTGGACGAGATGTCAATTGTTATAACCTTACCTTGAAATTACCCTCCCGAAATCGAGTCTTATTCTTCGTTGGCTGTCCTTCCGTGATGTATCCTTGTACGTCGCACCCATGAATAATTCGTGGCCTCCTGTCTAATCACAGAATATGGTCCTCGTCAACCCATTTGTATTATAATCTCAAGTAATAATGCGCGGCTAGTGTGGATACTGTATCTTGAGTGAAAGAAGTGAAAGAGTGGATAGCATTTACCAGCTCGTATACACCGGCGTCTTCTCGTGAAATGTCCATCTTAATTTTCGCTCGGGCGTAGTTACCCCTCCTACACACGAAATGAAACCAGAACCCTACCAAAACAACGTTAACTAAAAGCCACCCCCCCCCCCCCCCCCCCGAATGACTTTCCTAACAGCCACCCTCCCAGATGTAATTGCGTGAATGATGAGATATTGCCTCATGTTATACACACTCCGTGGTCGAAACAACATGGAATGTCATGCTGCCAGAGATTTAACACGTTGATGGATAAATAAATATAGCAAATGCGTCATCATTAAACCAAAATAGGCAGATCCAAGGTATAGTGGGTACATCATACTGTACACGCCAAATGATCACGATTCCAAGTCTGTCATCTTTTATTTAGCACGAGACAAAACGTCCACCCTTTCCGTATAGACACGTAAGACTGGACTTCCATGTTATGCACGACCAATGATAAACCAGTTCATGAAATCATGCATTTGTCCATAATTTGTATAATTCACGATTGCAATTCGTTCTGTGTTTTTGGCTCTTTACTCCTCCCCATATACCTGTTTGATTGGTGTCCATAGCTCCAACAGCATTCATATGTTTATAGTATCTTTCTCTTCCTGATCTTTTCCCTGTCGATCAAGTCCATGACCCTAGTCACGAAGACGAAGCAAAGATAAACCATTACCTGCAAGTATTGTCATCGCCATTATTTTATAACCATGTTCATATTGATTGTGCGTGGACCGCCGCGCCATCGTATACTAGGCGATGGTCGTAATTGCATCCCTGCGAATGAGTGACACATATCAGGTGGGCATTTTACATGGGAATGCTGGTATACTGCACATTAGTATTGCCACAATGGAATCGCCGTACCATACGATAAGTTTTACGCAATAGCTAAGCTGGCATTGTTGTATGAACGTTGTCACTACAACGAAGCATGTAACCGGATGCTGCACCCATATATTGAGGGATTCGCAGTCCTGATCCATATAATTCCTGTGTACATAATAAGCCTTTCCTGGAATGGTTCAAATATACCCAAACCATTGAAGCAGGAGTGGGGGTCACCTAGATGACATGTAGCCTACCTTTTTTATAGAAAATCCTCTGCTCGCCGAGAAGAGTTCGAATCCCATTCAAAGCCCAGCAAGGTTGCAGACCGCTGCAATACTTCACCTATTGTCATTGCGATCCCTCACTAGGACACGGAAGAAGGCAATGCCTGGCGCTACCCCTTATGTGTGGGTGGTGGTAATCACACGCAGACGGAAACATGTAAATTGCCTACACCTCGTTTGTCCCCCTGCTCCAATCACTATGGCTGAGCTTCCAGCGAGAGGCAACAGTACCATTTTAATGTCTTGATGACCCGACCGGGGATCGAACCTGTCTACCGGGTGGAAGGCTGACGCTCTACCAACTGTGCCGACCACTCTGGTCTTCACCCTGGGAAGGACGGCCCAGACCGAATCGATATGATATCGTACCGTATATACTAAAGATAAAATGGCCAATTGCACCCCTCCCATCACGCATTACCGGCATGCACTGAATGTAGATAATCATTTTTGTTTTGGGTTGTCATTCCCAGCCTATTCGAGCTAAGTTCACAAAAAGTTCAGGGATTACCTGAAAATGGCAGCATCATCATCGCCCCTTGAAGCAAAATACTGTGATAAATTCTCTATGAGACAGTCAGCAAATCTGGGACTCTTCAGCATGGATGTAAGATTTAGAGACCTATCCGGAGTGTTCCAATCCGGGGAGTCCCTTACTATCTAAGCGGAGAGCGACCACGCGTTGCGAACAAGAATATTTTGGAGTTCATACACCTCAGAGCACCGTGTATAGCATATCATTCCGGCCCTTCAGATACGAGTAACTCCCCGGCAGATTTTACATCCGTATATTCAGGAAATTGCATGTCACCGCACGTTCGGTTTTGCCCTCATTACATATTTGTAACGAGCTTTTGTAGACGTCATTCTTTTGCCGCGCCACGACCGCTGAAAGAATTTCGGTGATTCATGCCTTTATTATGGGACTGTCAATTTGCGTGACCTTCGACCTTACCCGAAACATCAGGTCATATTCTCCAGATGGCCACCCGTTCGTGGCCAATTCTGAATTCTGTACATCATTTCATTGCACAGTGTATTATGCTCAAACATTTTCAGACTTGTGATCTCTGGTTGACCTTCGTGAGCTTGGCCCTCACCCTTACGTACCACGTAAGCTCTACATCATTTGTTCACGCTTCTCCCATGCTCACATGGTTTTTAGATGTTAACCTCATAGCATCTCTTCGTGCCAAGTATAAGCGTTCCGAGCTCATTTAGTTGCATGCAATTTTCCTGCCACATTCTTTTGACCTCGGTTGACCGTAGTGTCCCTGGACCTTACCCAACCATAGGATCCTCTAACTCCAGATGGCAACCCCTCATCAAAGTGTGGAATCTCCATCATTTTGTTGCACAGTTATGGTGCTCACCAGCTTTTCCTACTGTCTGTTGGCCTCCAGTTACATAATATTTACCACATGTATAGCTCTTTACTCATTTGGCTGACAACAGTTTCATATTCCCAATGACTTTTATACTTGACCTCTGTTGACTTCAGGGACTTTTGACCTGACTCCAACAAGTGGATCCGCTACTCGCAAATGCCCAACCCCTAGTGCCGAGTATGACTCTCTAAATCATTACGTTGTCACAGTTATTGTGCTCAAAAGCTTTTGAGAAAAAAACTTTTACTTCCCCTTGACCTTTGGCGACCTTGAACCTCAACCCCAAAACAATAGTGCACATCTAAACTACAATGAACCGTTTCACATGCCAAGTACGAGCTCTTTTCATCTCTTCGTTGCATCGTTATCGACATTACAAGCGTTTTCAAACTCTGACCCTCTTCTCACCTCCAGTGACTTTGAACCACCTCCAAAACAATAGTGATCATATATTATTGTGCTAATATGAGCTTTTTGCATCATTTCTCACAGTTGTCTATTCACATGGTTTTTAGACTTTGACTAGTTTGTTACCTAGTTTACCGTGGACCTGACACCACACCAGTAGTGATCATCTACTCCAAATGCAACCTTAGGTAACCCTGGACTTGATGCCCAAAGCAATATGAGTCTTTCATCTCTATAACTGTTTTTCAAACTGGTCCCATGTTTGGGTTAATTTGCAATTTGCCAGGTATATATCGTAATAATGGGACGCTTGGCCTGATGCTCCCTCATACTATCGCTCGACGAAATATCGGAACTATTTCACTGACATCTCAAGTGTGGATAATAGCGGCATTGATACTACATTGCACTGAGGCGGTTTTTTGTCGTGACGTCATGCCAAAGACACCGTCGCTTGTTCTTCTTTCTACCAGACGTCAATGATCCTATAAGGGTTATATAGGAATTTCGACGATTTCACTGAAGTATACTCCTATCTCCCAGGATTAGGGTATAATTGGGGGGATTGTCATAAAATAATAATAAATGAATTTTATATAGCGCTGATTTTGTAACCACATTCCAAAAGCTGTTTGAACAAACACAACAATCCATACATCAGGAAGAATCATCACAAGAATAAGTCAAGCTAACCAAATGTCTTGAGTTCAAGTATGAGGGCGTCCAAGGAAAGAAGTATTGAACTGCGTTAACTCAGATGGCAATGTATTCCACAGCCAGGGCCCTCGTAGGCAAACGCCATTTCGCTCAAAGTCCTATGGCCTTGTACTGGGCAATGCCAGGGTCACCCGGACTGTGGACATAAGCGGTAAGTACTGGACTTCCCTGAACCAAAGCACATGAATACTCCGAAGCTAAGCCTTTGGGCATGCACTTCACCTGAACCAAAGCACATGAATACTCCGAAGCTAAGCCTTTAGGGCATGCACTTGAAACCCTTACAATAGCTTATTACTCATAGTTGCTTCATTGGCAACAAATGCAAAGCTTGTAGAGTGCCACGGATATGGGAAGACCTACACAGACCATATATTATATGTTATTGTTTGGACAAGTTGGGATCATACCTCATTCCATGAACCCCTGTTATACTGTTTTTCCTTATCCACTCCATGATGGGGCCCAGGGAACTGTGATCTCTTTAGGCGGCCCGGTCTCCAGCCATCTGTATCATGTCATGTGTCGAAAACCTTTGTCGTTGATCGCTTGTGTTAATGAAATCAAGGTCGTGATCGACTGGTCTGCTTGTGGTAGTCATGTAGGGCCGACCACGTTTTGCTCTCATTCCGAGTACTGCTTTAACTCCAGAAATATTGCATTATGTGTGGTTTATTTGATACGAACGGGTTCCATAAACGTATAATCCGCTTACTCGGTACGAAGTTGCGTTAAAATATGAAGTTAATATGAAATAATATGAGTGAAAATTATGAATTTAAACAAATATCTGTGAAGTTGTACCGAATGAAACATCTGCATTCGCTGGGCCCCTTGTATTATTGAAAGTAGAAAATTGTCATCTTGTATGTATGAGTTTATGTAATTTGGTTATTAATAGACACTTCACAAATATAACACCGAAGAGAGACTTCAATTAAAAACTAGTGTGGGAGATCGAGAATAGGATAGAAATCGTGAATAAGCAACTTCACGAAATTGTCTAGTAGATGATTCTATTAAAACGACCGATTGGTTCGACAGCTAGTGTGGCAAACTAATTAAACATGAATTAGACAAGAAGACACGCACTCCTGCGTAGTGTTCCTTGCCTTTGTTCCCCGAACATGTTCCCCTTACAAGGTTGTGGCAACACCATAATGATGTCAGCTATATACCCGAACCCTGCAAGATGGGTGTTGCCAACTCAAACCACAACTTGGCACAAAACGATCCCCCAATCACCTGCAATATTTACTAAACCCGCAAGAGATGCGTGTTGCTTCTGACCGAGGTCAAAAAGTCATTCTGAGGGCATTGAAAGAAAATACTGCCCAAAAAAACCTGGTAAGAAGTGTATCTTGAAGAGAGAACGTAAAGTTACGATTCAGTGACCAGTGAGTGAGATCCAACGTTTTCCATTCAGTGGGGAAGTACCAGCGACCGTAACACTGAGTCGGCAGACTGCAGGCAGGCTAAATGATGAGGATCACTTTAGAGAAAATTTATCACTCATAAGTAAACTGGGTGAGTCAAAGCAGAAAGACCGAATGAAGTGGCATTCTTTGAATCGGACGACGACCAACATCATCAACATCATCAACAAATGTAAGAAAAAATTCTTTTTTGGGGGTAGTGTTTGAGGAAAAGAGAAGTGCATACAGGCCTATGTATTGCCAATTGCATCCCTTCACTACCCCGGACAAGGTGAGTCAATGTAGGTTCATTCAGTGTCCCCAATAGCATGGTGTCTCACATGTTGGTCATTGTACATATGTCGTTAATCATGCTGTGACTGAGGGGTAAGTAATTCCCAGTCAATCTTTCAATTTGTACAGCAGGAGTAGCGTGGTTCTTTTAAAGTGACTTGGGGGTATCAATTTTTCTTATTTTTCAGCCAAGTGACTGAGGGTATTTGCATCATGTGTTTGTTGACCACCTAAATCAATGACGCATCAACCTAGTCTGCGGTACAAGGGGTGGGTCTGCCAATTGAAAGGGGCTTAACTGGTTAAATACTTGTATCAGTAGCCATTTTACCAGTCCATCAAATGGCTTTTGCCATTTTTGGGTCCCCAAACTTTCAACAAGGCTTCAAATACATATTCCCTCCTACATTGGTGGGGTTGGGAATGTCTCTTCTAATACCCAACCCAATGCAGCGCCTCCCATACAAATATATTTGCCGCTATGGATCATAATACAAATAGATAACCAGACAAAGATATTTGCAATGTTCTAGTGTATATTATATATAATTATATTTATATATATATATATATATATAATATATAATATATATATATATCTATATATATATATATATATAATAATATATCTAAATATATATATCTATATATAATACTATATATATTATATAGCCCATGTTGAGACATTTCTGAATTTTATGTGGACTCAGTTATGTTGATTCCAGTATGACTCCTGGCCCCAATTGTTTAAAAAGGGATTACCCGACAACCACTTTTCCCAAAATTAAGTCACATAATGTGACGAATCAAACACCAGATAGAGATGCACTGGGGAATAAGAGAGATATTTTATAGACTCAAACCCCCATACCCTTTCCTGCCCTCTACACACACACAGTTAATCCGCCCCTCATAGGCTTGTCGCATGAATCACAGGTAATAAGAACCCATGTAGTCCTGCCTGTCCGGTATTTACATCCTGGAAGTGTGCATTTTGCATGCATACAGGGAAGTGTTAACTTCAAAATGTCAACAATCAGATAATCAGTCCGACTGCGTGACACAGACAATAATTGGATTACAATTACAACATTGCCAGTGCAGGTACCATTTCCACACTGAATGTTCGACAGGCAGTCAACAAGCTAATTTGTTTTTACTCACATCTCCACACACACTTGATAGATGAATCCTTGTTGGGGATTGGGACCAGTTGACCAGCCAAACTAAATGCTTATTATAGTCTGCACACACAATTCGGCAGGGGTTTGAAGAGGATTTGGCTGGGGCCACATAGTGTTGCTAATTGAATTCAGCAGGACATTTCCCGGTGTGCATTTCTGCTGTAATACAACTCGTTAAATGGGAAACTTTGAAGATCATATCACCGTTTTCAATAATGTCAAGCAACACACTTGGATTCCCGATCGAATAAATATAATATATGCCTATGGAAAAATTGCCATTTTTGTTCCTTTGTTCCTTCTACCCCCCCACCCCCCACCCCTCTCCATCCCCCCTCCACCCCCCCCCCCCCCTCCCACCCTCCCATTGGAGATAAGGTTACTAACCCCAATTTTGTATCTTCCCTGAGAAAATGCCCCTGGGATTGAATGTAAAATATAACACGTAAATGAGAGGAAGTTTACGCAAGAAGATGCGTTTGTGCCGCGCACTAGGACTTTGTCAATAACGGCAGTGATGCAGCTTCAAATAGGGTTAATTCTTCAATGTATAAGCTGCCTATGAACCTTGGGGGGGGGGGCGGTTGGGGTGTGCACGACCAAAATTACTACCCACTCGTAACAACCACCACTACTGACAGGAGGTAGACAATATAGGTGGTCAATGGTTGCTCGTCCAAGTTCAATATTTGTACTGTCTTCACTGGGGGAGATATTTGGTGCTAGTTCCAATACTCCAAATATCAGGAACACCGGAATAACAAGAAAATGGAAAATTAAGGAATTTGTACTGTCTTCACGGTGAGAAATAGTTGTTTGGTTGTCTATATGCTGTTCTACTCGTACAAGGAAATCGTTGCCAAGATATGTAAGGATTGTCCTATGGGGACCGGGAATGATCTTAACCGGAACCAAAAGGCATTAGGGTTAATTCCTATAATGGTACATCCACACACTCAATTGACTTGATAGATACTTGCATTAATTAGATTCATGGCTGGAGAGGCAGATGTCAAATGCAGATTTATCCACATTAGTGCTTTAGTGTCTTGACCTCCAATTCATTGAAGGTTGGTGGTAGCTTGTGATAAGAAATAGTATAGGATTAGTAAGTAGTTGTCATTGACTTTTTTGTTTGACTTAACAAAACGATCGGCACGACAAAACAAAACAACAACACGCAAATAACCAGTCGAAAGGTCAAATGAAGTCAAAAGGTTTCAAATGAGGTCAAGTCTGGTCACCAGATTTATTGCACCCAGACGAACAAAACTTTGCATTGCGACAGTCCTCCAAAATGTTTCGGAACAGATAGATATATGACAATTCTTATGGTGACCTGAAGGACCTTGACTGACACCAAAAACAAAGGGTTCATCCTCACCATTACATGCTACCACCGACCTAATTGAACTGATAGATACTGCGGTTCTTCGCTATCGTGGGACAAGCTTTTGAACTGTGCTCCCTTCGTGACTTGAATGAACTTGAATGGGCACCCAAAACAATAGGGTCATCTCCCCATATGTGCAACCCACAATCTAAATTTTTGAAACTTGCACAGTTGCGTACGTTAGATATCGTGCGACAAGGGGTCACCCACAAACAAGCACACACAACACAACAAACCACACATAAGCACGGTGCAACGACTGCATCGTTACTTGTTGCCTTCGAAAAGAATCGAAAATGAGGTCTGATTTGCATGATATGTGACCGATGAATGTCCCGTTGCGACATGTTCAGTACTGATGGCTGCTCATCGTTCCGTTCACACTATGACACGTTTTGTGTATGACAATCACCCGAGTGCCTGGAGATAAATGGTGATGGAAGTTTGTTGGGCATTATTGATAGATGTATTACGTACTTTTGGAATAGGCAATGCGCATGATTGTTTTTTGCAGCAGTGACCAAATAATCCACCAAGACTTTCACCCTCGAACTAGAAAACAAGAGTCTACGAAAATATCAGATCACTGATCTTCCACTCCTGTTTTGTGCATGTGCCTGATTTCTAACGGAACACAATAATTGAACGAGACTGGCAGGCGGGTAACGGCGGACGTAGATATCCTCGCTGAAACAGCCTTTGTGAACCCGTTCAGAGGAAGCACATTGAATTATGTCCATTTGACCTCCAGTTTACTTTGAGATGCCCTACCTGTTGTTCAGCCTCCACGGTGTCCACATTTCCCCAAGTTTTGTTTAACTATGTTAGACATGATTTCTGCAAATTTGACCTTCTGTGACCTTGAAATGGACACTTCATTTGTTCACTTCTAACAGCAGTCTACATCCACCAAGTTTTTTTCGAATCCGACGAAAAACCCAAATTTGACCTCCGTGACCGTGTAATCACCTCATGTTAGTCGGGACAATTTTCGTCCCCACCCACCAATTTTGAGTAAATCGGATTGCACTCACGTATTTCTATGTGAAACCGCGAAATAGTGGCAGTAGATTAGGCAGTGATGCCCACTGTCGACTCATCCGAGATTCCACAGGGCGGACGTGTACCAATGTTCAGTCAACCGGATTCCACACGTTGAAAAGTTATTGCGCTCCGCTAAAGTTTCCCGGTGGCGGCTACACCCCAACATCATAATATCCCCGGACCTTCAGTGTACCGCGGGGATATAATTATGTGATTTCACTCGACGCGGGTTGATTTTCTTCGCTTCAATTTCCCCTTGGCCTTACGCCCCCTAGTGGAATGTTGTGTTATTGAAGTCTCGTCCGCTTCCCATGTCGATGTTTCTAAGAAGGTGTGCCTATTAGGGATCATGCGGTTGGAACAATATCGTGCATCGCTTAAATGTTCCTTGAACGTTTCTTTTAATAAACCAGTTCCATGTTTTATCTTATCGATACGTCACTGTGTGGTGACATACTGCGTTGTTCCAAAGCTGCTGCTCTCATTGATGCTTTAATGTATTTAAATGAGATATTGTGTTGCCTAAACATGCTGCAGCAGTGAGATGCAATTCGCCCTATAGGAACCCCGCATTCGCTAAATATTTTATCTTTAATATTTTGATCGCCATGGCTCTCTCTTCATTCATATTGAACACGTAGTCGCCAACGTACACTACACATTTTACGACGTTAAAATATGTTCCAATGTTGTAGTAATCATGAATGATAACAATCGACTCCGGTCACTAGCAGTACGCTCCATTCCGCAATGAATTCACTAGTTGCATCATTCGCACATTATTCCCACAGAGCGAGACAAGAAGAGTCGAACATCCTCTACAAAGACAAAATTCGTTCAGGTCGCTCCGCCGCGACAAGGCTGAGGGCAAATCGCAAATATACAAAATCAATTACGCGGCACGTGAAAAGATCAAATTTAATTATAGCCTCTCTTTGAAATGGTACCGGCGGACATTCACCCGCCGGTGTTCGCCTTGAATAAGTTGGGATTTTGTTCTTGTTTGAATCGCCAAGGATCAAAAAAAAAAAAAAAAATCTGGGCATCAGCCAACTGAATCTTCACACAGAGAGCGGGATTGTCGTCAGAGTGCACTATTTTGCCACTGGTTGCATCGTATACTGATGACTGCATCTACGTCACCTGAAGATCGTGAGTTCGAATCCCACAAAGCCGGAGGGGCTTTTCCGCAGTGCTGTTAGACAAGGCATGGTCTCCTCGATGGGTCTCACGCCACCCACGTGTAAAAGTGGGTACCTGTGAGGAAGCTGAGCACAATCGGCGCTGAGTTAGCAGCTGCCACATACTCTCCGGGATTGTCAGAGTGCGTGGCCTGGTTCCAATGAGCAGGGTGATAAGGTAAGCGCCTTAGATCGTTGTGCTCCTCGGAGTTGTATAGGGCGCTATACAAATGTATGATCATTATCATTATCATTACTGATCAAACGCTCTCGATCCCGGCATACGCTTGTGAAAAGCTATCAAATGCTATTTTCTACTTCTCTCAGCGACGTTTCCGTATATTCGAATATTCCTTCTCGCCATCAATACCTTATGAAGTCAGAATAGGGCGAACGAAGCAATGATATAACGAAAAAATACTGCTTTCTGATCTTGTTTCTTATTGCTTTGCCATTACCTTAGGCGATAAAAACCCTGAACCTTCGATAAAAGATACTATGTACTGTACAATAATCCATCATCATTGTCAATATAAATTACTCTAGTCATCACCGAATACGTTTTCCATACATTCAGTTCACCATAGGACGGCGCAAGCTGGGGAGTTGGGGGGGGGGGGGGTTGAGACGGGGCGGTCCCCCACCCCCCCTCAAAAAGAATAGAGTAGGGGGGGTCCGTCCCATCCTACCTAAAGTTTTGACCAAAATGAAAATTTGAAAATTAACACCCAACATCGACAATTAAATATCATATCGATGGGCGGAAAATGATGGAATATATATAGACAATAGATTTATAACAGGCCTAGATAAATGTGTGAAACTGTATCCTTTCAATTTCACCAAATGTTGCTGTACCGAACCCGTTGCGCTGGTCTGAGATATTCGCAGCTTGTAGCGAATCGTAATCGAATGGGAATTTACCTCCGCGTAGAGACATGTGAAAACTCGAACACGAGGGAAATCACCGGCGTTGCAGGCTATCTCGGCAAATGTGGAACGTATTAATTTGTTTCTACTTGTTACCTTTTCGCGAGTTGCAAAAGTACCAACATTATCCAAAATCTGTCTGAAAACGCCAGGTTTCCCAAAAAATATTCATATTCAGGGAAATTTCAGTTAATTTACAGAATAAGGTTGGGAAACATTTGTTTGTACTTTGTAGCTTCTTCTGAAATTTGGAATCTTCAGTCTCCCAATCTCTAACATATACCAAGAAATGAACAGATTTTCAGAAATCTCAAATTTGGCCAAAAATTATATTTCCCCCATAAAATTGGCATTTTGGTATTTCGTGGCTGATTGCATGGGAACAGTTGTATCGTGCCTTTTTAAATGCCTACAGTTTGAAATTATCAGCAATTGGGAATAAGGGAAATCTGAAAACTAGAGAAAAACTGGAAAAATGAGAATTGCCCCAAAATTGTCTTTTTGCCACCTAGATTCCCAGTGTTGATAGTTCCGGCATTTGAGAGACAACTATGTGTTTAGTGACTATCAAGCGTGTGCAAAATTTCACTTTGTTCAGCCATTCCGAAATGGAGATATTTGGAAAAACCATCAAAAATCTGACGGACACGCAACACACCAAACGCGCGCACACACACAAACGGACACTCTTTGCGAGTGCACCTCTTGCGGGATCACCCGACACCATGGGTTACCCCACCAGTGGGTACCCCTCAGTGGATAGTTTCAACCACCCACATGGTTACCATAGCACCGGTTGCCTTTGGAAACCGCAACAGTGGTAAATATAGGTGATGAAATGGCAGCAGTCAGAGTGACTACAATAACTCAACCGGCCCTTCGGGACCGATGAGGATAACAAGACGGGAACACGAGTCAGCATTTTTGGCAAATCACAAGTGATGACGGACAGACTGTAATGCTATCTCTGACTAGGCCACTCGGATTATTCACGAGGACAAAATCACCGCTGCATGGACAAGGCCACAATACTCGGCAACAAAAGTGGAAAAAATTTAGTCCCCGGAGATTAAAACTAGAAAAGTGATGCTTGCATTTTTGTTCTGCTTTATGATGAACATGAAGGAATACCCCAAATGACAGTCTGTGAATGACGTATCATTTTCTATTTCTGCAGTAATGGCTTTAGGTGTTACGTACGTTTCACATAAAAAAAGACACCAAAAACAGCATGATTCATGTATCAAATTGTATATTGTAAAATTGCTATGAATTTGCTGTTACAAGATATGTTCGATACAACGATAACATATTCTGAAACCTTGATTCCTTGTGTGTTAGCAAACTTCATCACAAGTGGAAAAGGGTGTTACTTACGTTTTAAAGACACCACTTTTGGTGTGTGAACCGTACGTAATAATTTTTTTCACTTAGTGGCAACTAGTGTAGAATGCCGGAGGAACCAAAGTGTGGAAACCATGTTAATTTTCCAGTGTTTGGTTCGTCCATCCTACGGGGGTCGATTAAAACCTAACAGTGCAAGTCCGACATACGCTAACCACGTGACCACAGTTGGATGGCCAACTGGGCGGGAAAGGGGCTACCTGGGCTAGCATCATAATCACTCAGTCCCGATCATTGGCATGGAAATTTCACCGTAAGAAGAAGACCTCGATTTTCTTTTTTCTAGATGGGGCGGGGTGCAAGTTGGGACATCCCCTTTCCCCGGGCTCTTCCACAACATACATACATTTTAGTAATAACGATCATTTGCCCGACATGACCCCGTTTTATGACTGGGTACATATAGCTCACAACGCTCAGGAAGTGTCATTTCAGCATTGCGAGGTTTGTAAAACCCAAAAATTTCTTCTACGCTCCGCGCCAACGATCGTGGGCGCTACGACTTAGATAGTAAAACGCACAATTCCATCAAAAGTTTGCGTCAGCTCCCCCACCCCACCCCCCCCCACCCCCCCCCCCACCCCTCATAAATATATAAGGCTTCCGCCACCACTGGTTCATGCCTGCTTGTTGTGAACCTCCACGTCCATCGGAGCCTGTTGTAATATTTTCTCTCAGCGATATCGTTCGTAAAGTGTCTATAACATCGTTCATTGTATGGCGTCTACAATCAGCGCTTCAGTTGATTACATGTGTCATCAACTTCGCTTCAATAGATGTTCTGTTTGTAGATAGAGAGTGTATTCTCTCGTTTGTGGATCGACAACCATCGTGGCGACGCTCATGTTTGGCGAGTCGACCACTCTGCCACCATTGCCAAGAGTGGGCTCCATAAATCTGGAGGCGCAAGAATAACGTTCTAAGGGTGCAGCTGAAATGACGAGCTAAAATGACGAACCTTATAGTCACGAGTTATAAATCTTGGAACTATAATTTCAAAACAACAGCAATATACGGAATGGGTTCCTATCTTAGTCATACCTAATAAATGTAAGACACTTACCATAGGTCTATGGACCTATGCTGGCAGTAGAAAATTCGGGCTGTCGAAAAAATAGTAACATTTCCCCAGCGACCACGAGAGTAACAAGCCCAATTGAACATAGCTTAGCATAGTATAGCATAGCATAGCATAGCATAGCATAGTCCTATATATGTATCCCGATACTGACCCGACGATCCCACTCTCACTCCCACTCCCCACAAATACAATTGACGAACCCTAAAGGACAAAAGGCCACAATGATGAGCCCTGCCAACGATCAGTAATACATATATTCATCTAACAAGACGCATTGTCTTCGGTGAATACAGCACAATCATGATCAACTTCAATTAATAAGAGATAACACATGCGCAAAAGCGAAAAACACAATGCGATCACAGGACCAAACTCGACTTATTTCAAGGTCAGCACCATATAATAACAGCAACCATGGCACATGTGCAGACTACATGTCTGCCGTATGTGAAACTGTTGTTAATCGTAGTTAGAATGTCACCAAGTTGGTACCATCAACATAAAGGTAGCAACTCCATTGTGGCTGTGTCACAGATGGTTAGACACACTGATCGATGGGATTCAGTGAAACAGAGTTAGGGTAACACTCCCAGGAGTCCTATTAAATTAGTGTGTCTACAACATTCTGTGACACGATCTGACTCACTCACAAGTCCTCCTAAATTCGAACGCCCTGAAGAAAGAAAAGAAAGAAACCAGCGTGCAAGCTGGACATAATTTTAAAATTGATTCGCGCCAATACTTGTAAAATGGCACCTAGGAGTTTGTTGGGATCATTAGATTGTTTTCTCTTCACTGATGTTTGTGAACAGGCACATCAATTGTTGGTCCTATTCTAAATATTTTAGTATGACCCGATCCGCATTCCCCGACCGTAAGCCGGAGCTCTAGACGCCTGGCCATGACCATATCATGAAGTAATCTGATACATTACCGGGCTTCAGAGAATTAGCTACGCTCAACACTCATAGAACTTCTTGGATGTCATCAGTGGTGACTGATAGAGGCTACATAGATGAAACTGCAGAAAATGAGAATAAAGTAATGTCAGGCTTTTCGTCGTAATCAATGTACAGCAGCCGCGTACACAATTCATTCGTCCATTATATTCCTATTATTATTCAGTCAAATATGGACTATATGCTTTCTTCTGAATACACGTTATTCTAACTTACACCTTTCATTGCGAGTTGCCTCTTGCCGGGCCTCACATAGATTCGACCTTTGTTTCGACAAAAGCCGTTGAAGAGGACAACTTGAGAACAACGGGAAGGAAATTAGAGCAGTATTCAGTGAACCAGAAGACCAAATGATCTTTGACTACCTCAGATGAATGCGCCGAATTAATTTTCTCTGAGGTCACTCACATGAATCAAAACTATGATGACCTATTGTATTTACAATGAACAACATGTTAAATAATGAAATTTGGAAAACAAACAGGAGTAAGGTTCCCGATCGTTTCTTAGTGCAAATGATGATTATATGCAGCTTTTGACGTGCATTGTTCCGTTAATATCATCATTTTGTCCACAAAGGCAGATTGGAATGGCATTTCTGATTTTTAATCGGTTTGAATTGCTATATAGTGCGAATGCTCTTGACTCGAGGTACGAGAGTTTCATTCCACTGAAGGATCACGTGATCAAGGAATGGGAACAGAAAGCCATTTATGGCGTCCTTATCGTTCTTCCCCTTTCCTGTAATTTATAATAATAATCTCTGAAGTTAGATGGAAGCGAAACGTTACAGACAACATTCGTCACTGAATTGATGGTCAGTAATACTTTCACGCCTGAATCCACTGAAGGAGAAAAATTGTGAATCTCAAATGATGGTTTACTCTTCCTTTCCAAAGTGGTTTTCTCACCGTTCGCTGGTACAATAGAAACTCTAAAAGTGTTATTCCTGATGTTTAGAAGGAAAGCTAATGTTTCGAATATTTTCCAGTAAAATAAATCGGTTGCTTTCTTGTGATTAGAGGCCAGGTCGTACTAGTGTTGTTCGCTAGTGTGGGCTCGATTATTCTATCATAATATAGTGAATTATTTTTTATGATATAAACGACTGAAGGACCAATAAACTAATTTTGTTCAAATGGAAGGGTTCTTGGGTATCATGCAATGTTTTTAGATGGAAAAGTGGAATCGGAATAGGAACAGCCAAGCTCTTATAAACGGGCGTTCTCCTACAGCCCTCATTTCCAGGACAGAACATAATAAACATAATGGGAACCAATTTTTTTAAAGGATGCGTCATCATCAGACGCAATTGGAATGGGATTTCTGGATTCCTTCCTAGTCATCCCTCTTATATCATGTGTTACAAGGAAAGTAGGAAAATCCATACTCGTTCCCGTCCCCCAAATGTTAACTAGAGCGGAATAATACTAGGTGACGGAGCGTAACGATCTGCATCGTATCATTGTCATGTCATGATGTTGAAATATAGCACGCATTGCATTGTTGTCATCAATTATTGCCTGCTGAGACTGGCACTGAATTGCCAGTTTGGCGTTTATATACCCTATACATGGAGTTTGTTCCCGCAAGGGAGGATCATACCAAACAAATAAAACCCAACAAAAACGAGCAAATCATCTTGGATAGGCAATATTGCAAAGGCAGGCGTGAGAAATGAACATCTTGGAGTGGGGCCCAATCTATTACAAGTTGTCGAATCGGTGTTCTTATAAGTCGCTGCTGGCTGAAAAAGGCGGCGTTCTCTCTGGCCCGCGCTGTGGGCGTATAAGAGAGTAACTCCAGAAAGGCGGTCTTCTCTCAAATGAAGAGAGATAGTATAATTGCGTATACTTAATTTTATACCTTGAAACAGTTAACCACGGCCGGAATTGTGCAATACACGTATTATCAGAGTGCCTCAAGGCTATGGAAATAGCGGCGATATTTTCAAGCTGCAGCAACAGGAGAACTAAGGAATGTCACTGTACGTAATATCCTGGGAACACGTGGTGTTAAATACAATCCCACTGTCGGTCTGTCTACTTATCGTTGTTGTCCGGCGTATAAACATTAACTGACTACGAGTTTGAATTTGATTCCTTGCTTTGTGTATACCAAACGCTCGATTGCAACGTTCTAATTAGCAGGTATGTTTTAATGACGAATACTCATCCGACCGTGATATGTTTACATTTGATGAAGTGAAAAGAAAATAGGAGATTAGTAGTATATGTGGCGTTGTTAGCAGTCATTAGGGAAATGCTTTTTAGAATGTCTAGGCAATGGATTACATTGAATTACAATCATCTATTATTCAACGTAAGGATGTATGATCGCACACATACATATTGTCCACCCATTGTAAGTAGAAGAGGGAATAAATATCGCCTGTTTCGTTTTTTAGACTGACTTTACTCGCAGTGTCTAATGTTTCCAGGGAGTTGTTACAAAAAGTAGTTGTTCCACTAAAATGAAACTGAGGATTCTTCAGGTAAGTTTTGCGGAGGTCAGCGTTTGGAAGTGTTAGACCAGGGCATTCTGCAAGAAGTCTTCATCACTAATTTTGCAGGCGCCAATGTCTTGGCGTTGTCGCCTATTTGATTCGGCAACAGTATTAATTGCTAATAGGTTATCCCTCCCTTTGTTCCATAGGCTACAAGTAACTGTCGACTCTCTCGCCTAGCATTTCGAGGTGACTTGGCGATGATAACTTGCCTGTAGCCTCCTTTGTGTGACAACTCGTTTTTGTGTCATGATTTGTGTTACGAGCAGGGGACTGGGGGAATACATGGCTTATTAACGATGATTCGTCTGGTATTTCGCGTGGCTCTCAGTTACAATACGTAATCCACAACATTAAAAGCTATATGTGATGGAAAACATATTAAATGAGTTTACGATTGTGCATACGAGTATCACCTGTATGATCCCGTATGATTCATAATTGTCCATTTTCGGCAATTCGTAACTATTACATTCGCATATAAGGGTTACAGTGACATGCGGCCACACAACGGCGGCTTGCTTTGAGTAAGAGCTCATCCGATTCCTCGCTGATATGGATAGAAATATGTGTACACTCTTAAAGTGTTGTGTGTAGAATTTACACAACAATATGTAACTAAAATACACAAATTGTGCAGATTATATACAAAGAGCGTGTAATTTCTCACACTACACCGGGATAGGTGTGCTAGTTACACAACATTTTTAAGAGTGGAGAGTGAAGTAGGCAGGAGATATACCGTAAACTGTTTACAGGAAAGACTACTCTCGCAATTTGATGAAGAATGATTTTATTAACTTATTAACTAATTGCGAGATGAGGTCGAATTTTTTTTAAGGGGCATATTAAGCTAGCCATACGTGGAAAACTGCAAACCTCAATAACCAAGTTAATAGTGCTTTCCAGTTCCTTCGAACTGCCCCATTCGCGGATAAATCCCGAAAGCATCCCGAATATCCTTATAACGAATCTCATTTAATGATCGGATTTGAATCTCTTGCCAAATCGTTTTCACGTTCGATGTTCGATGTATAGTGATCTTATTTATGTAAGTGCAAGCATGAAATTTCCATTGATGAATGATCATACCTACAAATTGCTAATTTACACGATGAATTATTAGAAAGGATACCTGAAAAATATTTACATGAAAATTAATTGGGCTGAAGAAAGAAGCTTCAACCATTAGATCAAGCCTCAGTGCAACTCAGCAGTATGATATTTTTTATTTATTTATATGAAGTTAATTTAAAGCCAACTCCTAATCCAACGCTGGACAAAATCGTTGGGAGTGAACTAAGAATACGTGTGATCAGCTCCCATGGTGGTTGTCTCTTTCGATATAATGCGTTGTGTTCGAAGGTAAAAAATTATGAGATATACAAAATACACCTCCTCTCCTCAAAAGTGTAACATGACAAGGGGTTTGTTTTTCTGGAAATTGCGGGTCAAAGGAACATTATTACAATTTGGCAACAGTTGCAAGTCAAAACTGTACGCACAACAAATACAATCCTCTGAAGGATGAACTGGCCGCTTCCCGGGCATCGGAGGCATTTTGGGAGCATCACGATGGCGCAATAGCGCAATGTTTAGACTAATGCACAATTGCACATGTCAACCTAGACCCCGGGGATGATCTGTCAATCGCCGTCAGGTGCGGCGTACATTCGAGTGCAATACCCCCCCCCCCCGTCACAATATGGACGGACCATTGCCGAAATAAAATGTATCTCGAACCCATTTGTTAGTGACCATCTACCGACATTCGACGCCCCCCAGTCGACACCCCCCCCCCCCCCATCGACAGCAGTCGGTCCATACTACTATAATACCATAATACTATACGAAATCCGTATATTGACCGAAACCAACCGAACATGTGCGTCCAAATCTAGGGGTGTGTCTAAGACACACAATAAAATTGTCAAATTGGGCAAGAGAGGATTTGGCCACTACATCAACCTTTTGAGGATAACATATCGAAGGAGGAAGTCAAAATTAGGTAAGTTCGTGTGTAGGCCTACTGCAGCAAGCGTCCCTGGACGGTCCGGAGGAGTCACTCGGACATCACTCAGTGTAGTCAGCTGATAATTCAGATTGACGCCGAAGTAACTTGTGTATGCCCGTCCATTGTCCCTGTGCTTAGCAGTATATAATCTGACATGGTTGGCAACTGAACTGAAGACCTGGTCTACCTGTGGCGGAGACGGAAGAAAAGCGCATTCTCCACTATGGGGTAGGTGATTTCAACATGCGGGTGGAAGGGGTTGTATGGCGACGATGGCAATATATATTCTGTTGAGGGACATGACGCGACACTAATGAGACAATGGGCTTCTTGAATACAAACAGAAAACCTGTTGTTCATTCACTTGCCGTAAAATATCCCCTCTTTTTGGGATTTTTGGGGGGGGGGCTTGAAAAAAACAAGGTCAGTGACGGCATAACATGCGTTAATACACAGTGTTTATGCACGGTGCCTCG
Organism: Sclerodactyla briareus; assembly: GCA_026419785.1. Taxonomy (NCBI): domain Eukaryota; kingdom Metazoa; phylum Echinodermata; class Holothuroidea; order Dendrochirotida; family Sclerodactylidae; genus Sclerodactyla; species Sclerodactyla briareus. The sequence continues at coordinate 183,560 of JAODTK010001654.1, read as the reverse complement.
ACACAGGCGAATAACTGGTGTATGAATTTTGATTGTTGCAAGAGTCACACGCATATGTTGCAAACTATCAAAGGGAACGCGTTATTCACATAGGCATAGGCGTAAATTAAGAACTAGAGTGCGGATTGTTCGGCACGCGCGCGTTAAGAGAGAGCCTACACCACACACAAACATATATTACAACTTCGTATTATTGCCCGCATACGCGCGCTAAAAACCTCATCAATTGCGTGCGGTTTTTGCACCGATTCCGCACCATGATATAATATAACTGCTAGAGTGCGCACTTGTTTTAGACGCGCATGATCGCTTGGAGGCCTAAGCTATGTACAATTTGCATTCCTGCCATTACCGGTCCGGGCAATTGACATTTGCCCGAGCTGGTTACGTCCGCGTGAGAACGCGTTTGTTTACCGCGCTATATCATTTACAAAACCCTTATGCGCGCCCGACGCAGAACAGTACTTTTTAGGACGCGCATGCACCAATCTCCTCCCCATGAACACAATTTCGTAGCCTAACGAATGATAGCGCGTCTGTTACTACAGGGGCGCGTTCAAAAATTTCCCGGAGCGAGCTATTTGCGCGTGCTCCTGATGATGTGGAATTCTGTACAACCAACCAATTGGGATGAATGGTGTTATACGCGCGCGTATGCTTAGCAGTTAACTACAGTTGTAATATATGTTGGGTTTGTTGATGTAGCCTTTTCTTGCCGCGCGCGTGCCGACAGTCCACTCCTCGGGGGGTTAATCAACCCTGGATGCACTCGGGCGCGCCCTCGTGCATCGCTTGCATTAACCCCCAGTCGTGCATTATCCAGTGCTGAACACGCTCGACCGTTGATTAACCCCTAAATATATAGCAGACTGAAGAAAGTGTCACTCTGTCACTCTGGGGTATGTTTCTTCCTATGTACTTGTTCTATGGAATCTTCGTTTTCTCCTTGTGTTAACGTTGATGCAGTACAGTGGTAAGCAGTTATCATCGTACGTTAAAACTGGAATTTTACAAACGTCTTGTGGATTTGTCGATTGCTACCAATCACATGTTTTGGAATCTTTGAGAGATGGTAAACAATGAGAGAACGTAAACTGACACTCCTTAGATGTCTCTCGAAAACCGCATTGTTATGACAATATTGAGTTGGAATTAAAGTATCCAGTGAAGACCATACACTAACCCATAGCGAAAAAGTGGAGAAACTATTACAATATCCTCGGAAAACGGCTCTCAGCCATCGCAACCTAATATATTATTCTCATTGTCTGTTCCTCGTTGACATTACTATCTCATTAGTTTCATTCAGGATTTCCTTCGTTCTGTAAGATTTCTCTTTTTCCATTTCTCACTCTTGTTTATTGAAGCGTTTTCGCTAATCGTCGTTTGCTGAAACCAATACACACGATGCAAACGTATTACATAATTTACCTGACACATAATTAAACCCATGAATTGTTAGTACATCAGGTACAAGGACCAATTCGAACAGAGGAGACTACTCCAATTCAATAAAATTTAGAGCCTCCTATCGCCCTAGAGTTGAAACGGGTAACCATTTTGAGAATGACGTCAGGTTGTACTCATGGAACGTTTCTACCCTCGAGGTTGCTCTCACTCGACCCACACCGCCTCTCATGAGACCATAGACCTAGGCAAGCTATGCATAAACCTCTTTATCCTTATAATTCAGGCCATTTGCAGGTCCGCTTTCCAGGCCGGCTAGCAAATGCGTTTAATAAGGAGCCATGTACTTACGGGTGAACTGTGATAATATTACTTTTTGCGCCGGTTTCCGGAGAACCGTGAACAGACTTATTGTATGTGGTTTTCGCCGCAGTTTGACTGATATCTTCCAACTTATAGTTGGATTGAAGCCAAACCAATCTGTACATACTAAAATACCCAGAAATGAATTAACATTGTTCGAATCTACAGACACGAGATAATATTGATTCATGCGAGTTATTGTGTCGTTCAAGGGATGCTGATGGCAACAACAAATCAAAAAGCCACACTCAAGCCTAAAACCTCTCATTGTCTGACTTTTGTGTGAACAATAGTTCATTCATCTATAATATTATATTTCATAATAATATATCATTCAACAATACATTGTCCTTGGGGATATGAAGAATTCCTGTGCTATATTTGCATTATTAATGAACCAAAATCACATCACGGCAATAATGAATAATAATAGAGATGATTGATGAGAATTGTGAAGCGCTCCTCCGAACAAACGTACGAAGGTCTGTGGGAACACAATACGCTCAACTTCGATTGAAATTGTTTCAGATTTCCACGGGGTCCACGGGCCATGTTGCAACCTTTGCCATTTAAAAAAAACGCTGAACATTCCCGAAGAAGAAGGCACCACCCCCACCCATCTACCCTTACTCCAGGCCAAGGCACACTTCAAGGCTTTGCGATCCCTCAATTCACAGAATTTTTAGATACGCACCTGCTTTACATGTAGACGTACATGACCAAATTTAACAATACCTTGCATCTTTCGACTTTCTAATTTCTTTTTTATAATTAACTAGTTGAAATGCCAGAAATGCGTGTTGAATACCAAGCGATTATTTTATAGTAGTTTATATGAATTGAAAAGAAGGGGAAGATGTTGTTGTTGTTGTGTTTCCTGACAAGTTCAAACTTCACATTCTCCAAAAATGCTGTCTCGAGTGATAAAACCGGAATAGCTTTTCGTTGATATGTGAGCAATTTCACATATACACATTAATTATGATATATGATTTTCTTTCGCCTCAGGAAGTTAACAACTATTGTTACAATGCCGTAAGAACGGCAAAAAAATGCACTCCAGGTTTTGGAGGGTTTTAATCGGCGCAGTGTCTTTAATTAAACTTTCAAACGCCACTTGTAGATACCCAAGGTAATGTGTGCGATTACAGCGGACTTATGGGACTTCCGACAGGTATCATAGGGCGGAAACAATATCCACTGACATTTAATCTGAGACACTAGCTGACAATCAGTTTAGGTTTAAGAGCTATTAGCAAAGCCGATGAATTATGTATAAGGGATCGCTCAGCGCTATGTCTGTCTGTTTTCTAGCGCGAGTGCTCAGACAAACGAGTCTTCCCGGGCGCCCCACTCTGCTCATGATAGAACAAACTCATAAAAAAAATAGTTAAGTAGTATATAACTGGGATCCAACAGTGGTCATAGTTAGGTTGACGCGAGGGCGCTTCTTCGCCCTATTCAGGCAACAGGCTGATATAGATCAAATAATTTTTTCTTCAAAAGTGGGGGAAAAAACCTCTGAGTAACCTCGGCATGAAATAGAACGATGAGGAATGATCAAGCAACTGCCCAACACGGTGTAGCTATATGCATCCGCCATTTTCCAATGAATATTCTAAGTGTATCATTTGGGAATTCATTATTCTCAGGATACAAGGGATACTAAAAGTTTGAACCAACAGTGTCCATCAGTTTGTTGCGCGGTGCGCTTCTTCGTCTTATTCAGGGCAAAAAACAGCTGACCTGTTTAATCGGAGAAGGATGTTATACACAATTCGTTAACTTAGAAATGCATTTGATACTGCATTTAAGGCTAAGGAGGGAGGAATAGGCTGATCTAAGAGTAAGTGGCTGCAAAAGAAGCACTTCACTTCTTGACAATGAGGGAAGTTTGTGATGTAGGTGCAAGGAGCAGGCGGACCACACCTGTTGCGACAAGGCGGAACCGCAAAATATCGTACGTTTTGGATACTGTACAATCAATAATAGCATTCACCCTGATTTCTATTCTCACAGTATCCCAGCTAATTTGTCTGCGAGCACAAGTGCTTAATTATAAACGGGACGAGGACCTGTATGTCATCCTCGGGGCAGTCTCCAGTTATTATGGGCACGTAAGCCTACCCAATGTAATACTATGATATGAAGTGAGAAGAGAACATATATGCGTATCACAGGGAGAAAATCAGATAAGATGAAACTAAAAATAAGGTCTTCCTTCTTTATCCAAAGCTAGCACTTTAGAATACCTTGCTTGGTGATATGGGATGAAATGATCACTCCAAGACAACGTGAATCGATAGAAAACACTAAGAAATTATCTGGCTTGACTGTCTTGTATTGTCCTACTATTTAATATTAAAAATATGGACCCGCGTTTTATGTGTTAAAACTTAGCTTTATCAACGTTTAAATTGATAAGTTCGCAGCAAACCATGTAATTAAAACCACCCAGGTCTACACATACCACTTTCTTGTTTGCAATCCGTTGTGGTTATCACTGGTGGAAATGCAACGGTATCAAAGGGACTGAGAACCGCTGAGGCACATACAAGATGAATACGTTGGAAATGTGATTATTGTGAAATATGAATAATATAGGTAGAGAATGGAACCTCGAGGAACAACGCACAGCCTTCTCAAGCGAGGCAGATTACGCCTTGAAGTCGACTGAGTAAAATTATCCTGGTCGATAGTATCTAATTGTGAATGGAACCAGAATGGCCACTCCGACCCATGTTCATATTGTTCATCTACGCAGGAATGAAATCGATTAGTGACCAATTTACTAGTAAAATAGCTATCACTAATATCTAAATATAACTTAAAGTTCATAGTTTTATATGCTAATGTCGACGGAAGATAAACGAGCAAGCTGAGGAGAGTCACGAAGCGGACATGCAGAGAGGTAAGCAGCGAGGGTAGCGGAGTAAACATTTCGCAACGTCTCCCAAGTGTTTTCGTTAGGCCACTCGCATAAACCCGTTACCACTGTGAAGATCGCTAGCACAAAAAACGAAAGGTTCATAATGCCCTTATACCTGTAGGCATCTTCTTTGATACATTTCTGAACAAACATGAAAAAAAAATGCCCGACCGAACACTATTAACTGCTGACATATAATGCTGACAGTACTCACTTACACGTACATTGTGACACCAGAATGCATCTGACGACGTTGGTGGATGTCATGTAGGTGTTGACTACTATTGTTAATTGATTGACCCTAGAATCATTGAAAGGGGCATACGCAAGCACATTTCAAGCCTATGGATACAAATCCATCTGCCTGATTCCGTAAAGACAACCTGTATTGTAAAAATGGAGTTATATTGTGGGAAAATGGGAACTGCATTATGGGTTTCAAGCCCATTTCAATACGGTTCCTATATGGAGTATTATGGTTGGTCCATTATGAAGAGAAAATTGGGGGAGAATCTCAATTGCGCAATCACGCATGACGTCACACATTGACAACCGGAAGTTGGTCATGTATTCCTTTGTTTATTTTGTTGAATAAGTCAACATTAGCAGACATTCTGCTGTCTTTCTCTCACCGGAGTGTAACCACCAAACCCTCCATTCCCACTACAGCAATATCTCCCAAAAAGACGAATGCTTTTCGAAGTGAAACTAATGTGTGAATTCCAATAGGAAAACAAAATTGTAGCAGGGTTGCTTCAAGTATGCACTATGACAACATTGGATTATTGCATGATGGGATGCTTTTCGATCTTGCCCCCGGGGCATACATATACACAGAACTCAAAGAACTGTAACTCCGTAACGGAAAGTCCGTAAGAAATTACGGTTTGGACTGACGATGAAGGTCTTCTCCCAGTTGATATATTAGCCTCTTATAATTCAAATCTGCAGTTGTCCTTAGAACATATTTTGTCGGTAACAGTAAATTCAATGAGGGTAATGTGGGTGAATATGTCTGCTGCCATTACCTGCTTCATGGTATCGAATGAACGGCTCGAGCATGTTGATGATCATTAGATCAAACCCCCACAGGCGACCATCCCCTGAGACGAGGTTATCATCAGAGTTAGGAACAGTAAGGAAGTAGAACATTACTTTTCCGAGTGTATGTAATAGCCCGCGATCGATGCCAGGTGACCATCTGACATGTACGTGACGATCCGCGACAACAGCACAGTTTTTGATTTGTCCGTAGTTGTCGTTTTGTCGCTGTTATCGCACGAGTGGAGCAGTTTGAGAGGAGGAAGATTTGGCCACTGGAGATTACCGAGAAAACAAAAGGTACGCCGAGAAAATTAGCATATTCGAAATTTGGGTTGACTAATGCAAGCTTTCCGTCATTAGGTTGAGGGAGCGCCTTAGCTCAGAGGAAACAAATTCTGACAAAAAAAGGTTCCAATGAAAATACTGGTATTAGCTAATTCGCCTTTTGGCGAAGACATGATCCTGGGAAAAGGTTACATACTCATTGTGTAGCATCAATCCATCCTCATCCAGGAGGCGTAGAGAAGTGTTATCCGGCCTAGGGACGAGAAACGAGTAAAAAAGAAAGAAGCTGGAGGTCCCAGTTGGTGTAGCAGTCAGTAAGTGAACAACAACTCAGACGCATCTCCGATGAAACAGGGTTCGAAACTCCAAAAATAGAAAACTGGCAGTGAACAATGGGAGTTCGATTGTAATGCATTTTCCAATATTAGGACGTCGAAAAGAGGTTGTATAAGCCTTCGATACCACGCCTCTCTATATTTAATAATGATTGCGACTTGTCCGGGCGACACAGGCGACACAGGCGGGAAAGGGTAAACTGGTAAACGAGGGCGAACAAGTGACATAGTGTCCCAGACCTGTTTCCCAATTCAGTTATCGTTTTTACGCATTGTACGTCGTTTCTGCCAAAGTAATGGAATGATTACAGCCTAGGCAAAAATGAAACCTGGAACACTGTCTTACCAGATGGGAGCATTTGGAATTATTTCACCGCATCAATAATAGTACACACTCCTCTTCTTTACACGATTCATCGACCTGAATACACAGACGCACAGGAAAAAGGGTGTTACATCTGTAAAGATGGCCTGGCAATCAATGTCCTTAGCAAGAGATAAATTTACCTATACTCAGTTGATAGTGAATGGGAACGTCGTAAAAGTCGTAGAACATATGTTGTGGCTCGTGCGTAGAGCACGAAAAGAGTATACTAACAGACTAAGGTCAATAGCTGTTAGGCGAGTCGCGTGCCATATCCGTATAATTGCATAACAATTCAGACCGCTTGAGGGGGAAGCAGTTGTTGATTATAGTTTGAATTATTTACAACTCCCGTGTAGAAAAAAATATATCAGGAACGTTACTTAAAGAGGAATGTTAGGTTTACACTTGTGCGATAAAAATGTCGTAAGATAATTTTATCGGACGTCTCGGCGCCTAACATAACGGAGAAAGTGGTGGGTTTTTATTTGAGAAAAGGATAAGTTTACCCCTTTTGTCGCTCCATCGGGCCGGGCATTAGGAAGGCATTGTCGTCAAATTTCGAATACCAAGAATTGTAACTTCGAAGCAATTCGAAGCTTGTGCCTCCTCGTTACATGTTGGAGGCGTGAAATAGTGTTTATCGACCCATTTTTACATAACAACAACATTTACAGCCTTTGTTCTCCAATCGTTGAGACCATCACGCGCAAAAGGGGCACCTGATAAAACTGTAAAACGGTTTTTCTGGACATTACTGAACTATTCCATACAAAATTTTCTTACGATTCATTCTGACCAAAACACAATCACTCAAGGGAGCACATGCCTGGAAGGCACTTAACTGCATCCACCGCCGCTTCAATCACCCAGCCTCCTCTGAGGCGAGTGACCCGGATGCGCCTGTCCTTTCCCCCCTAACTCTCGGCGAGGTACCCGCGCAGCTGGTGCGCCAAACATGAGCTACTTGTCCTCCCGGCAGACTGCCCTAACCCAGGGTTCTCGTGGAGACAGAACATGGGGGACGGGATCATCCACCGTGATGCGCCCCATGTGCCCAAAGATGGGCAATTGACAATCACGAATCATTCGAGGCTGACGCTCACCATCCCCTCCTACCCTTTCGTTGCACACACAGTCTTAATTAGCACCAGTATCCAAGAATGGCGGCGAAGTGGATGTAGTCAAGAAAGCATCCAGTCTCCTCCTCAGTTCACGTGATAATTCACGCCTCACTGAAATAGGAGACTGTGACAAGTCAATTGAGCTGACAATTGGAGCTTGGTTACGCTGCCAGAACAAGTCATGTAAAAATAATATCTCGGCTCGCACCTGCTTACCCTTCTACCTTCCTCACTGACCTACAAGACATCATTAACTTGCGTTAGATCGGCATTATCCCACCCCTCTATAGCTTACTTTCCGTTGGCCTTCTTGTTTCTTTCGCCCTCCTCTTCTTATTCACATGAGGGTACGGGTAAGTTCCCGTAAAGACGTCCGGCTGTGGATCGACCGCCCATCTGGAAAACTCCCTCCTACCCATCCCTCTCCGAATGGACACAACCTGCCCCCCCCCCCGCCACTCACTAACAACCGCATATCTCCTGCATTTTTTTTTTGCATGGCACGGGTACTTGGTAGTCGCCGGCGCAAATGACCCTCCCCATTACCTCCCCGGTCACGATACTCTTGTAATAGGGGAGGGCATCATTGATTCGAACTAAAATATGGTTTCGTAGTTCCCGTGCATGGAGGCAAATAGAGCCGGAAGCTCAATCAGAGGCCAATAGTCTGCCCCGAATCCGTCACTACCCAATACATTCATCAAAACCCTGGATCACTAAAACTACACTTTTTCACGCCTAATTCCCCAAATAGCTTTTTTGGCGTTCCATACTCTTTGTCAGAATTTGCCGCAAGTTTTATCACTGCAATGCGCAATTTTATCGCACCCGAATAATTTACCATCGTAGAATAAAATTAAATATTTTTCAACTTTACGATCCGATAATTTATCGTATCGTTATCGCCACAGGTTTGGAACACGCGTTTGAAAATACCCTTCTCACTCGACGTCCGATAAATTACGTACGTATCGCACAGTAGGCCAGAGGCACCTCCCTGGTTAGCAAATGGGCGTGGGGGGGGGGGAAGGGGGGGGGGGGGGGGGGTGGGGCGTTCGTTCAGTAGAGCCTACACAGTTTGCCAAATGCTTACCGACCCCATTTAGGCCTCAGAGGGAGACTATTAACACATTATTACATTGGATGTTTATGTCACAGCTGAAAACTAATAGGTTTAATAGGAGTCCGATAGGTACCGGACAAGTAACACTCACTCTGTCCTTCATGTTTGCCTCTCGGGGGAGGATGCATAGCTCGGGAGAGCGCTTTATTTTTGACTCAGGTGAATTGATCGTATGTTACCATTCATGAAGCTCACTCATGTTTACCATACTGTAGCAGTTGTTTACAGCTCGTTGCACAGAATTGGTGCGACAGGAGTTAATGTAACGCGTATTGATTTATAACCCCTCCTATCTTTTTTTCAAGCAATATTAATCAGGAGCGAAACGGATTTTCACCTCACGAGACAAATGTCGTCTGGTGCCCCACGTACTTGTTCACAATTTCGATAATCACCGTAGGGGTTGTTGCAGCAGGCACAAAAAACAATGAGGGGTTGTCAGCGAGTCGAAGTCGAACACGATCATTTTATTGCAATAAGATGGATAGGATAATGAGTCCTTGAGGAGGGAAACTCAAATGTCCAAAATGTCATTCCACGCATAACCATTTTGGTCCTATACATAAACACCGTAGCGCTTGGCAATCAAAAGTGTATAATTCCTGGGTGGACCAGTGCCTCTGCGAACCGCGAACAATGCCGGTATTGCGTGAGGACGAAATATCATATCAACATAAGTGGAATAGAATTGTCATGGGAAAAGCATCTTTCACAGACCAAGCTTCGGTATTTTTCTAATAATACACTGTTTATGATTCCCGGCGCTAGCCCTATGATTTAGACGTGATCAGAAGTGGAACACTGACTATCATTACTTATTACATAACTTCCATACCCTATTACATAACTCTATAATAATTTTGTGCAAGGTTTCAGTGGGTCTGGTTTGCACCTTCCATTTTCGAACTTAGGAGTGGATTTCAACTACGAAAGCACAGACGAAAATTTCAATAGGTCAATATACTGGGTGCATTCATATTTTGACCTAACCAACCGGGGCTCTATAATAATAAAAAATAATATAATATAAGAATAATAATAATAATAATAATATAATAATAATAATATAATCTTTTTTCCTCATATTATTTCTCATGTCTGTCTTTCATATTCATACACATCTAGAGCATATATTTACCAACAAAGTTTGTTGCAGGCCCATACCACCATATTTGATATCTTGACAAAAACTGATCGGATAGAATGCCAAAGAACAATCGAAAGACATAGTTAATCTTATGAAGTTATGCTGTGAAAAGGCCTCTAGGGCAGGTTTACAAAAGAACTTTCAACTCATCGAAGAATCCCCCGCTTTTTTTCCTTTGTAGTATTCACTTCGAGACAACTTGAAGTAATTTAAAATGTATTACTATGTGGTACTTCCTTCTTCATTTTACATTGAAATGAATTTTTTCATATGGAAATCAAAAGTTAATGGATGATCTGTTTGGTTGAAACAAAATAAAACATCTCGGCTTCGAGAAAATTGCTTTTCAAAATTAGACTTTCGCACAGCTAAGAATAAAACAAGCAAACAAACAAATGTTCCCATTTCATTTTGCTGTTTTACAGAAGGTACAAAATGGATTCACTGCTATTCGCATAAAATGAAGTAGACACCTATTCAATGGCAAAATTCGTAAAGAAATTTAATTTGGTAAGGCTGATTTGTATCTGAACTAGATTTCCATGGCCCAAGGTGTACGTGACCAGTCGTCTGACGTTATGTCAGGAAATAATCCCCCTTTTTGTTGTGCGTTGGCTCCTTGAAAGCACTTTTCAGTAATCTAGATGACCAATTGTGAGGTGTTACTTGAAATCATGAATCTTCCTAAAAATCTGCATTTAGATCACACCCTCAGGGGTAGCCAATACTTATTTCTCCAAATGGTGGAATGCTATTGACTAGACCCCAGTATGTCGTAAAAGGTAATGCACCAATATGTAAATTTATTCTATAATTCTTGTAATTTAAGGGCTGTCCATCATCTTCATACAACCTTTTATATTTGATATCTTTGTTATATAAATTGTGTTAGAAAACAATATGGCCATCAACACGAATATAATTACAATTGCCTGTGAAAAAAGAATCTTTCCATACTTCCTAAGATACATCAAAAAAGAATTTCCAAAAGCCATCGTGCTGGTATCACAATACCTACGCACCCAGGTGCGTAATACATAATAATAATAATAATAATTAATAATAAATAATACTAATAATAATAATAATCATAATAATAATATAATAATAATCATAATATAATATAATAATAATAATAATATTCTATTATTATTATTATTATTAACATACTATAATAATAATTATAATAAGCATAATAATAATAATAATAATACCGGCATTTGTATCGGTCAAATATATTATTTTACCTCTTGTCCATCTTGACCTAAAAAAATGGAGGAAATCCCCATTCATGCCGCCGCTGTGAATGTTCACTGGGAACAACACACCTATAACTATATGGCCATAAAATTGATATGGAGCCTATGCCACAAAATTATTGGAGTTTCTAGCTCCGCGTGTCACCTAGGAACCCTTCAGGCCAGCAAATGATGTCATATGCAAAATTTCTGTTTCAAGTCTGTGAATGAACAACAGATCTGCATTTCCTCACTAATGGTTGTCAGGTGTTTTGTAAGAGAATTGGTGTTTTGATTGAACAGTCGCAACTACACACTCAGTTTTCACTTGTAAGTCTTGACCATCGACCAGTCTCGATTGCAAGCTTGTCTGAATGAAGGACCACGCGTGCAAAATAATCCTCTCGGCTCCCAGCAAATCTGGGTTGGGAACATACACGTGGTGACGTTTTTTATTTTGGGGCATCAAAGTTCGAATATGAGCATCCTTCTTGTGTGATTATCCATGCGAGCCTCGATGCAAAACAGCGCTCATCATTTTGATCCAAATCTTGGTCTACTAGCTTGAAAATACAGTCGCTTCTGTCGCTTTGAACTCTTGAAATAGACCATTTAGGGTCATTCAGAAGTTCAAGTAGTTAACATCAAGTTCCCGGAAGTATTTGTCAACTGGCTACAAACGACCACGATTGGCTTGTTTTCCTGATAACCGATCATCACTTGACTACAGGGCAATCAGTTTCACGATGCTAAAACCGTCCTACTGCATAACTATATATCCTGGCCAAACACCATCCTACTTGTCTCTATAACGAAATCTCCCATACTTATGATGGATTTTAGCGACGACGAATTGGTGAAATAATATATATCTCAGCAACGCCTGGTAGAATATGGCACGGTAACTGGCTTTGCCTCTTGCATAATTTATGAGCCGTACTCGGCTCGCTTGAATTAACAGTCAAAATGCTATGCGGTTTGTCGGATATCGCAATCACTACGACATAAACAGTGCACGTAGGCTTGGATGAGATGATTCGACGATTCACTACTTAAGATGGGTGCGTTTATGAGCAAATCGTATTGTAAATATTTTCATGCAGTTCATCCAACCCTAAGAGGACCTCCCTCGCAGCAGATACATTTACAAGCATTGATGATATTAAAGTCATAATCGTGCCTCCATCTAGTGCCATGCATCGTTTCTGACGGTGGAAAAAATGGCAAGATGGTCTGGCACTCTGACTCTGCCTGTGGAGTATACGATAGTCCAGCCGGTAGACCGTGAGAATAATACTAAAATCTAACGAGAATTTCGAAGCGCTCTGTACAGAATTGATTGTTGGGCAACCTGTTACGTTCCATATCTCGACAGCTAAATATTGAACCGCCTCTCGCCTAAACGGTTCTACTCTTTCGAGATGAACTACTTTGTCAGGCACGGCAAGGATTTTGGAGCTAATTTTCCCAGCAATGTTTACGTTTAGTATGGGCAGCCACTGGCGCGATTCAGAGACAACTCTAGCAGTCCGCATGATGCTTCGCTGGGCAAGGCATGCACGTTAACGATATAAAATAAATGTGTGGAACAATACTTTGCAGTAATCCAGTCGGGGCATGATTAACGCACGCACAGCATGGTGACATGTACTCACATCCTGTATCGCCAGATCGCCCCGGGCCCTTGCTTAAATTGATAAGTTGGCGAACGTGTGTACGTTCCGCTGAACTCACAGTAGAATTGACGAGACCTAGGTTGCGGAAAACACCTCTCAATACCTGTTTTTTGAAATTCGTGATTTGTGGCGTGATATATATTATATATATATATTGCCCGATTTCAAACCGCTTGGTCTGGCGTTCCACTCTAGTGAGCTCATCATTACCCGTACAGAATATATATAGAGACTGATTTCATACGACTGTACTTTCTTACACAACCTGGATAGGTGTGCTAGTACCATGTTGTGTCAATTCTACACAACATTGTCAAGGGTGTACAATAGTTAACGGTAACGCAGGATGTAGCATTACCTCAGACTAAGCTGAGTCGGAGAAATTATAACGTCCGTAGTCCGTCAAAATCCTTTTGAAGTGGTAGGTGAGATTATTACGTTCTTTCGATATCATGAAGGCGGTTCAGTTCCGTGACAGCCGTCGGACATTATTATTCACTACCTTCCCTCTGCCTCTCAGGCGATTTGGTATGGAATAACATATAGTAACAGTAAAAATCTTGGAAAAATAGAGAGATGGTCGGAAAAGTGATGTAGTGCCCACTGGGTTTGTCAGATTTCCTAAATATTCTGCACATGCAAAGAAGAGTGTCTGACACCATTAGGTATATTGACATTTTCTAATGCTAATCTGCTTAACTAACTGACTACCTGATAAATGATGGTGGGTTGGAACCAACGCTCGGCTCACGTGAGCATGCCAGGGTGGATATCATTAGAGTATTGCCAATGTGCGACTCTCGCATATGAGGGGAAATCTATTTTGCTGATGTTGAGAATTCTCAAATAACATAACGTTTGCAACAGATGAAGGGTTACCCATGTCACAGTTAAATGAATCTTATCGCGTGACGGTATAACACCTATATGTGTTCTAAACTTGTGCCACAGATTATAATATTTATAAATTGCGAAAACAACTAACGAGTACTCCTAACGTTCGAAGGGCCCCCTATACTAAAATTAACTAGGCTAGTCACAAATGCCCTTGATAGCGCATATCATATGGTCTTATAGTGATTCCCCTGACATCACCTGCACTATACTTCTCTATTTCCATGGACTGCGATTGAAATTTACTTTTTGAAGACTAAAACAGCTTGGTAATTGTGTTGTAGCAAATCTGCAATACCACGTAATGCGTGGACTTCATTCGTGAGTTAACAAAAGAGACACCGCCTACTGGATATTGGCGATATGCATCTCTGAAATCGACAGAAATAGAAGCTGGATTTTATCTTTTGGAATAATACTGATTACATCTGAGTTTATGGAAATGATATACGAGACTTGACAAAACAGCAACACGCGGGCGTTAAAAAAAACAAGCAACCCGCTGTCGTAAAGCAGGTACGCGCCGAACAATCCATATCAAGAGGAACTGTTGACATGTCGTTTAATATCACCTAACCTTGTGACCATATCCAATTGTTTTTAATGTCAGGACTGGGAACTTGTGAATTGACTACAAATTTGAATATCAGCCGAAAGTCGTTGTAATGAACATTGTTGATATCACACAACATCGTTCCCTCAGGATTCATCATATCAATCATCTCTATTATATCGCTGCGCACATTCGACACTATTACATTAGTTGATTAATGGATGATACGTCACCCGACGCAGCGCTCAACGGTATAATGACATGGTAACACAGGATCAAGGATATCCATCATAAAGCAATCTCAACAGTGTGTGAATGGCTAAGAAGTTGACTGCCAATGGCTGGAATTAGCTATACTAACTCGCTGCAGTGATGTTATTCTCTGATATTGAGCACTTTCTTCTCAACTTACTTGACAAATGTTGAGTGCGGTGGAACCCACGCTTGCCTCACGGTGAGTTTGCTAGTGTAGGTGCTATTAGAGTATTGTCATGCATGTGCACCTATCGCACTTGAGGCAACTCTAGGAAGGAGAAAATTCATTGGGCTAAATTGTGTTCCGAGTGTCAAAATAGAAATATACTAAAACAAGTACAGAGTTGTCATGATCACCATGGCCCAGCTCGAATCATCGATGGAAAATGAAATACCTCTGTCAACAGGGATGACTGCACGATTGTGAGCCACAATTCACGAATAATATTCCATAAATTGCAAACTACAAACCGAGGGGGCTCACGTACGATACCAGTTTTTGTCACTTTTGGATTGCGCAAGTGTTTAAAGTGTTGCCTAAAAATGTTGTTGACTGTGAATTGTGTATATAGGCTAGTCCCATTTTCCTATGAATTATAACTCTACGAATACTTAACTTTATCCCGAAAGCTACACTAACAATGCCTTAAAATAATTCGTTTCGACTCTTTTCATTTTATTAAAGACAAAAACAGCGAATATAGAATGGCTGACTTCCTTTAAACCTCGGCAATACATACTCTTGCGATTTAACTTCTAGCAGTATTGGTCAGATACGTGGAACCTTGAGGTGTTAAGATGCGAATGATTAGGTACAAGGCCCACTGACCAATTTTTATTCAAGACATCACACACATTGAAGCTGATACTCAGGTGGTTTCGGGTGCAACACGATCTCACCATCGAGGAATCCTAATATCGGAACTATTAACAGCACCCATGGTGAGCCTCGGAAAAAATACTAATACTTTGAGTACGGTGTTAGGTTTTCATGGATTAAACCCCTATTTACCTCGTATGATCGCTGAATAAGGGGCATCAATTCAATAGTTGTAAACATTGGGTTCCATCTTCTTGAAATATGGACGGAATGTAGCATGCAATGTGTGGAAATTCCCATTAAAAGGACCCTCACTAAAGCACGTATTAGAATCTTGAAGTAAACCCCTTTTTACACCCGCGATAGCTATTATTATCCAACCTCTTCGCACAAACGTGCTGATTTTTTTTTGAGGGGGTACAATCGGAATCAGATGGCCAATTGAAAACTACCAGTGTCTGATCTTTGTTCGAGTGTGTAAGGTACCATGTCCTGGCAATATTCATTTTGTACTTTTAAGCTATCATTCATCACGCCTCAGGTGATCTACAGAATTCTTATCAAATGCTGAACGCTGAATAGATCTCTATATGAGCGTTTTTTCCAACTGGCTGTACAGTAAAGTGGGATCAATTATTGCGACAGGCATCCAGATGAAGCGATTGATAAATTTCGACAACTGAAGGGCATAAAAACCCCAATTATTTGGAACCGACGTTCAAATCACCTGGATTTTAAGAATTTCCAGCCAGGGTTCCCCGACAGATTCCGAATTGTTTAGGCCTAACACACACCATCAACATCACGAACGTCCTAGTTCATATCTGATGGATGTTTTGTTCACTAGCAAACACACCAGAGACAATTAACCGATTGATGTGCCAAAATGCATCTTCAGCCTGTCAGTCTGATATTACTTCCCTTTTTGAAATTGTACATATATATCGTTACCTTTGAAGGTATTATTCAGTACTTATACATTATCATACTTTTACATATCGCATTACGGATTTCCGAGGGATCAAATTCATCCCTACATCTCTTTTACTATTGTTTAACGGCCAATTGTCATTTCAAACTAGCACAAGTGGAAGAGGATATATCGGGAACCCATACTCCAAGTTTCAAGGTTCCAACATGTTGTCTTGTTGAGCTGTTGAGATGTTCCAATTAACTTTGAGAAATTCATGGAATCTATGACATCACGGCGGGAACGGAGCAACCCCCTCTCCTCACTATTGACCCTACGCAAAATGGCGCATTTTGGGTCATAATACAGGGAAAGACGAAAAAAAATAGGGTCCACGGGAAAAGAATGGGAATATTGAATGTTGACATTTTCAAATGTGAAATCCCATGCCAATAGTATTGGAAGCGCACTCACTCGTTGCTAGGGATCGGTAGAGATTTATTCCGAATTGAGTGGATAACTATCCCGTACGGGAAAACAACCGATTAGGCAGAATGATAGGCAGAAAGCTTATGTATATCATAATGTTGTCTTGTATTGGACTAGTATGCGCCTCTATGAACGTGCAGTCATCCGAAGCACCGACAACGTAAGCGAGTGACCGCGACATGTAGGGAAGGTAAAAATAGCAACATCTATTTCCATCGTAGTGCGTCCCCACACTCCAGCCCAAGTTCCCCCCGAGATGATGGTTTAGTTGTCTCTATGGCACCAGAGCAGTTATCAGTTTTATGACCTCTCTAACCATCCCGCTGACAGATGCATCCTGGCTGCCCGTTACATCCCTTCGTGCTGCCTTTCAGTTATCGAGGAATGCATGTCACTGAACTATCAAAGCATTGACGACCAGTTAATTCTAGCAAGCATTTTAATTGTGACTTAATTAAAATAACTTAGCGAGTCGATAGAAACATTGTCGTCACAGGATACATCCATGTACGTATTCGCTTTGCAGTGTCGAATGTCTATAATCAGGATTTCGGAACTGGAAGGTAATGAATACCTTGCTGTCGGTGAGCAACATACCGACCTTCTACAACTCTTCCTCCTTCATTAGGGTGGAACGCGTCACACAGTAGCAATTGACTGTCGATTCATCACAACGTACTGCGTCGAAAACCTACTAACTCCAAGCAGTCGGTCGAAGTTACCCATTCAGTGTCGGGGAAACATCTCACATGCTGAAACATTGGGTAACGAAATGTCTAGATGTTTGGAGAATTGTCATGTATTGCCAGAGAGCTAGCAAAATCGTACTCCAACATTTCAGCATGTGCTATGTTTCCCAAACTGTTAACAGGGTGTGCCAAAGTTGTAGAACATCTTCTGTCACGGCAATCATCGACTTTGGATACTGTGCTCAACCCCCCACCTTTTTCATCCACAATAGTTCATTGTCAAGGAAAAATTACGACCTTAATTACGAGTGTTTTCCTATAACCTCAGGAGCTATTTTATCCTGAAAGCCCGAGTTCTTTTCACCGGCATTTCTTCCGCATTAGAATGGAAGGGTTAACAAGCATTGTTCCACACCTAGTGACAGCCTTCAAATGCATTTTCAATTTCTTAGTGTCGGTATTTGTCAGGGTTGTGGTTTTCATAACCATAGCAAGCGACACTTGGCAATGACCATGGCATTCGAGGGAGCCAAAAGGTAGATACCCGACACCTCCACCAAGGACATGATGTGCGCACAAAAAGATAACATGCGCAACTTAATAACCAGAACGCAGGCGATGCACTTTCACTGACAAAAAAATAAATTGGTCGCTCGACTAACTTAGGTTAGTCTATCTGGTGCCTCGTTCGACTAACTTTTGACTACAATAGGTTAGTCTATCTAGCTAGACTAACCTATGTTAGTCAAGCGCATTAGTCAATCTAGCTAGACTAACCTAATGAAACAGTTGACAAGGTTGCAATGGATATTACAGAATAAAATAAAAACTATGAATACATGTTTTGATCAAAGAATAGATTTAAATGTTATGAAATAACTGTAGGACAATACTGGAGTGAAAACTATATACATGAAGTAAGTATGGAATGATACATAGGCAGAAAGGTGCCAGACAATGCCAACATGAAACTCTGGCACCAGATGTCGACACCAGGGACAATTTTATGCAGTTGAACCAATGCTCTGTATCACCTGCATCAACTAACAAAAATGCCAACACTAATGTAAAAAAAAAGCACAGACTCTGTTTTTCGATGATCAAACACACGGGAATAATTTAATGTAAATCAATCCGTGAGCTTTTTAGGCAAAATGAATGAAACTGTAGACTAAACAGAAGGCATTCCGACCTGAATCATCCTTAATGATAGTTTAGACTTTACTTGGGCAGATTTTGTCATGTGTGGTTTTATTGCAATGGTGTAACTGTTCTAAACAAAATTATTTCATCTTTAACGCTGTGGTGTGACTGAATAATTGAAGTCACATTGAAATGGTTAAAGCAAGTTAGATCTGATGCCCGGATTCCAAACAATCGAAATTTGCTGGAATAATAAACTAGGTGCAAACACATTTGAGTATCTGATCAGACTATTCTGATCAGGAACACTTGAGGAAATTTAACATAGTTAAGTGACTTTGATTGCACGTCTTTCGATAATTTAGGGAACTATTACCAAAACCTAAGATAGTGACCTTGTTGGCAATATATCATTGAAGTACACAGAGGAGGTGTACCCTACATGTCAACCTGATGTCTCGCCAATCACACTGAAGCAAATTTGGGTAAACTACAACATTGTTGCAGAAACATTAAGATTTAAAAAGAATTCCAAGCCTTGTTCACCCATGAATAGTAGAGATATTGTCACAAAAAACAACATAGACCCCTCTTCATTTGGGCTGTCCTCGCCACCCAACTATTAGATCAATCAGACTATGCATTTTCCACTTTGTGATTTCCCAAGAAAGCATTCCTGAGTACCCTCCCCAAGTATATAATTTCTGTAAAAAAATCATTTAGCAGGCCAAAGACTATCACAATATCGAAAAGGGGAAGAAGTCAGGATCATCCTACTGCCCGTTAGTGCTTTAAGCTATCCGTCAAGCTCGCAACAGCTGTCACAGGAGGCAGTTGATCATCCACGTTCAAAATCACCTTCTGTATGAAGGTCAGAGAGTCTGGCCAATGTCCCTGGGTATTCAAAATTGAATACATAGAATGATGCTACCCACATAGCGACAACCTCAAAAAAAAGTTACGAAGATCCACACCGTGCCCTGCAGCGACCAAGGGTAATATCTTGCAGTCTCAGATAATGATGGAGTCTCCGGCCAATCTGAACAACATGTATGGACTCCAGTCTAGGAGAGAGAACAAAGAACGTTGAATATTCATCATAAGCAGGCAAACCACTGCTACAAGAGAAAACAACATTCATGTTTTATGGCACATTTCTGTCATATCTATTGTTCATTGCCCCTTCACCAGACATCAGCAATCAGCCATTTTTAGTATCATGGGGGAAGGGAGGGGGGGGGTTGGTAGGAACCTCTGACAGGAGGGTGGTGACATTGTCTGTCAACCTCAGCGGTTTTAATGCTAAAGTGAACGATCGCACGATCTGTGAACACAGACTCGTACTCCCCCACCAGTGTGGAATTTCCTTCACGGGTTTCCTTCCCACAATCGGATAAGCCCATTCTGCACCGTTTTCAACCATTCCAATCTTGGTACGTTTGGGCTAATGTGAGCATACCATACTACCTGTGGTGTGTCAGAACATCAAATACTCTATCACTGCTGGACATGATAGAAACACTATTCCATATGTTTCACTGGGAACCCCCAGCACAACGACAACTTTTGATTGACATGGATTTTGCAGAACTGGTGCAAGTACATAATTCTATGATAACGCATGAAGAATGGGACCAACTTCACTTGAAATAAATGTTGTAAATTGCAATCTGAAAAAGTAAATCTCACACCATGGAAACATCATGTAATGTATTGTTTTTCGTAGACCTCTCCCCCCCCCCCTTTCTAAAAATTTTCCTTTTGAAATATTGTGATGAGGGAAATCCCCCCCCCCCCAGTTGAGACAAAACTGGTAAGCGTACACACTGGGTAACCTGTACACTAGAGACAGGCCACACCTTCAACAAAATGTGGAATTTTTCATGAAATCTTTCGCGTGTACAGCCTTAAGGTGAACACCTGTAATCAATAAACAAAACCCAACCATCGGGTGTCACTTGCACTTGTCTATCATTTGATCTACCATCGTTACATATAAGTACTTCCGTATCTCTGAACCACCCATGAATACACCACCGTGAATTTAGGGTCCCTCCATTCCCTTGTATAGAGGGTATTATTGGCCAGTGACAACATGGCATGATCACACACATGTAACTTTACAGAACATCCGCACACACTCATTCCAAAGCTAGGAGGATTCACCTCCCCCTACCTGCCCAGGACACAGAGAGCCCAGTTGCGAGTAGATAAATTGACTCAGTAGTTCTCAGAATGCTCATGGGTTAGGAATGTGAGCCCTTCTTTGCTCTCTCTCTCTCTTCTCTTGGAATTATTTTCCACCATGACAAGCCAGGCTGAAATTCCCAAATAAAGCCAAAAAGCCAAAAGTGGAAAAACCCTCGGCACATACCTCATTGTCAGCGTCTACAAAAATATCGTTGACATCCTCCTTCAGAAGTCTTGGAATGGTGATGACTCCTGCCCGGCACATGCCTCTAGTGAGATAGAAACAAAATAAATCCCATAACATTTGTTTGTCAACTGTCTGAACAGTCATAAATTTTTATTTTCTGCTGCTATAAAGACTAGTATACAAAACTCCATTTAGTTTCATGAATTCACTCAGAACACATGAAAACTCAATTACTTCCAATGACATCGGAGCGCAATATTTGGGTCCTTTACGCTAGGTTCAAAATGTGAAAGCGCATTGCCACATTGCCAGTTTTTACCAATGGGAAGGGTGTGTGCTAAGGGGTTTCAAGTACCCTCCCTCTTGGCCCCAGTTTGTCTTCGACTCCTCTCTCCAATCGACCACATTGCAACTATTGCGACTACAACAAGTTACACTGAAATATATATGCTGTAGGTCACATGGAAATAATACCACCCCTGGCCATACTGTTCCTCCTCCTGCCTCCATTCCCAGTACTACATGACTGTCCCTAAAGGGCAAATCCTTCACAGAAACATTTTTCTGCCCTAGTGGAATGTTCTTTCCGGCAAAGCTTGTATTTTGTTTGGAGTAATGATAATTTAGAAGACAAAAATGATAATTTTCAATTGCTTCACTATTCCCACAAAAACAAGGTAGCCCCAGTCGGAGCCTAAGCTACTGAATTTGAACATCGAGACAACCAACTTGGGGGCGTAAAGACGATGTCTTGCGGTGTCGAAATGTGTTTGTATCAACAACCTCTACATGGTCTGTTTCATCACTTGAGTATTTTTTAAATAATGTTTTCAGGTTTGAAGTTTTTATCATTCTTGTTTACAGTGAATGCCGCCATGGGCAACATGGAATGTGTCCTGCACCCAGTTCTGCGAATCATGTTAATCGATAGTTATCGATGAGCTGGCTTCGTAGTAACACAAAATAGTGTTTCCTCCCTGCGTTTTGACAATGTCCTGACCACAAAATAATGAGTATGCATACATGTCCTGACGTACACATAGTGACTGATGTATACAGGCCAATTTGCTATGCCGTTTTTATGGAAAGCAGTGCAGAATATCCTGGCATAAAATAATTTTTGGCAGGATTTTTTCGTTTGTGTGCGCCGATTGCACAAACCCGCACCTTAAGCGTAAATAAATAAGTGGAGTGATTGTTTGAAAAAAAAAGAAGCTCATTCTGGGCTTAGCAGTACCGGAATGATTTTGTTGTTGGGCATATATCTCCATCCAACCCGGTGGGATTGTTTTTGAACGTTTTGGTGCATCAAAAACGTGTTATGATGCACATTTTGATAGTACTGCTTACGTATTACTACCACTGAGTTTGTCCTCTCTGCCGGTAGTTGCAGATGTCCGCTACTGCCTCCTGAAAATACGAAGACTGCTTGCTTCTTCTCTGTGGGCGTTCCCTCTGATCACCAAAGCCTTCGCATACTTCTTGGACCAGTAATAGTATGGTGGACGAGTGGTACAAATTCCCCTCCCTGAATTCCGCCAAGCATCTCACTTGACAATGAAATTATAAAGAAGCAATATTATCATGGTGGTGTTTTGCTCATCAACAGAAAAAAATCCTTTAATGGACACTGTGTTTGTTTTTTTTTGTAACCAACATACCTTTCGAATGACAGAACATCTAGCACACACCACATCACTTAAATTGATCGGAAAGAGATTATAATTGATTCACAATCACCCTATAATTACATGCATTTTTATTGTGCAAAATGCTGTCAGACGTATCTAATGTGCGGAAAACTGCTTTTTGTAAATTACAATTAAGTTTCTTGTACATACACAACAACCTACCCTACCAGCCACTTCCCATACTTTCATTTAATCATGCTGCGGGAAGTGACCCATTCACATAGAATTTGTAAGGAATGAATAGTATGAATAGTAACACGAAACGTCACATCGTCTATACAATCAACCACAATCTGGGTGGTTTTTGGATCAATTGGAATAAATGATGCGGATTGAAATGTCCCTCCTCAAATTTTGAAATCTCCCCCGAAGGTAATTTTTCTGCTAAAACATATTCCTTAGTGAAGTTCAACACTGTTGGAGGCCTCTTTTTTTCCCCTCTGGAATCATACCAATGGGAGTAGGTACCGGAAGTTATCTTAGGCATGTTCAGTGATTCTTACCGGTCCTCATCGAAGAGGCCAGGATTTCATCCCTGACTGTACATGGAGGGGCGTGGCACACTGTTAACACCAGCCACTCTCGTCTGTCAGCACGCGTCTTCTCCATGGCAAATGACACCCTCCTGTAGTCTGGCTGCTTCTTCCTTCGCTCCATCCAGCCATTGCTTAGGTGCTCATCGAGGCATCAATCATTCAGTGTCTGACGGTCTGGAAGGTAGAGGGCATCCCCCACTGTGGCTTCACTGTTTTTTTTTTGTGGATTTTGTCCTTTCTGCCCGGCCAACCTGCGACGCTTGTTAGCCCACCAGCCTCTAGTTCCTGGTTCCCCTCCTCCCGCCGGTTTTTTTTCTGAACTTGTTTGGTAGCCGTTTCTTCTTCTTCTTCTTCTTCACATGTTCTGCTAGTAAAGAATTTGTGTACCATATTTAGACACACATGTGAACACAAATTAGCCACCGCTGAAGTATCAATTCAATGAACTTGGTTAATGGGTTCTACAGAAACCAGACTTGACTCATCTCGGTCATACTGTTCTTCACAACCCAATCATTTGCCATTCTATCAATACTAGTACTTGGGAGAATTCCGCAGATCCAGATTTTTGTTAATTTTGATTGCTACTGTATGAGTTCAGGAAGCCAGTTCATGTTCATATGGAACCCGGGTCGATTTCGATCGTGATCAGCACCAGCAACAATCAACCCCCTCCCCTCTTTTCGACTAGTGCTCTGATAATATAGTTTCGAGGCTTGGATGCAACCACTGCTCTCCTGCTTCTGGGACCACCATTTACGACGGCCCCAATCCCGACTGAAGCGACTTACTGGCAAGTACAACAGAAAACGAGGGAGGCACCGAAACAACCCCCTGAATATTTCCAAGTCCACAGCTCAAGCCAGGAATGCTAAGACACAGACTCCCTTCAATCGCCACTTGTCAATGCACGTATACATCCACCTCGGCAAACTGCCCAGTGTTAGTTTTTTGTTTTGCTAGCTTCATAGCGACCTCAGCAACATGAAATGTGGGCAACAATCTTCACGTTGTCCGCAGGCATGTTTGGATTGGGGACAGCAATTCAATCATTTTCTCAAGAATGGAACGGATTTTGAGTGCTGTAATTTTGACTGAAGTTCTTCTTGTAGATGAGGTATTGACCATTTATTTTCCAATCATTATCATTGTTGCCTATTTCCTCAAAACTGGCGATTGCTGAATGGAACTTTCAGTTCCAGGCTAGGTTAAACATATAAATAACTAATTATTCATTCCTCGGATCTAGTACGAATGTTGATGCGCAAATTGTGTGGTAGAATCCGGATCCAAGAAACTGTTTTGCTTGAAATGAATGCTAGTAGTGTGGCTGGGGGCCTATCGCTCTAGGTCTATGCGTTTTTTTCCTATGCACTGACCGGGTTTAAATACCAGCCAGATTGATACATTGAGGATACACCTTCATTTTCTCGTATAATTTAGGTCTAGGCTAGTTATAATTTTCAATAATGATATACTATAACTATAATGATATACTATATACAGCGTTCGATGTAGCGGGTGTCGCATCGCAAACATGCTCAGACAAATGAACAAAATTGCTACACACTTCAGGACGTTCATAGCAGTCAGGGCTGTACACAAAACTATAGACAGCATACAGGTTTCCTGCAATTCCTGTAAAAAAATTGCTACGCAAGTGTCCGCCACTTTTTCAAACGATGACTAATATGAGCTATATGGCCGATAGCCATAACGTCAGACTACACCTTACACTGGGGCCTAGCCTACAGTAATTTAGGCTAGCCTAGGCCTATACTAGGCCTAGGGCCTAGGCTCTAAACTTACTTCTGCTCGGTTGCAGTCTGATTTTACAGATTAAATTCCACTCTCATGGAACCAGTCGATGAAACTCCCCTTGATAACAATTAACAACTAGCCTACGCTGTGGAAAAATTGAGGGAAAAATAACCTGCGTTCGTCCATCTTTGAAGTTCGACTTCGAGGTGGCGGTTGTATGAAAAGGTAGGGCAACTCGGCGGAGATGATTCGTGTGATGTCGTTGCATGATCACATGCACAAGTATAAATTGTGCGTGTGTCACACGTTAGTGTTATGTTTTCGTGGGGGAATATTGTGTATACATTTATATTTCAGAATTCGTACACAGTGTTACGGCACCTGCGTATCGGAAAAAATGATGCGATTTTATTTTTGTATTCAGAATGTTTCTGAGAACTCTTAAGATCAGGTCAAAATGTTCACGTAAAAGTAAAGAGGGTTCCGTAAAGAGTGGGCCACAAGTCACAACCATGGTAAATACATCGATACCCAGACACAAAGGAACGGGATTTCATTTGTGGTGGAATTGGGCGGTAAAAGGTTAGTCGTAAGTTAGTCAGAGATTGGGCCAATATCACGTGCACCGGCATGACTGCTCAGCAGAGAAAGTTAGTCTATCGAGAAATCGTGGTTAGTCTAGCTTCGGAACTGTCAAAAGTTAGTCTATCTCTCAGCTAGGTTAGTCAAGTTCCCATGGTTGGAAAACGTAAGAGATATCCTAGTCGAAGGTTAGGTCAGGATAGCTGACTAACTTGCTAGACTAACTTTGTCTTCGTCAGCGTGGTTTTGACTAACTTACGTTTTCTGTGTATAAACGAGAGAGCCAGCACCGAGGGGGGGGGGGGGGGGGCAATATGATTGTACTGCAGTTGTAATGGGCGAATTCTTAAGGTTTTGTTTCCGGGACTCTGTGGGCAGGTACTGGATATTTCGGGTTTCTAGAGGAAGCAATTCTCGAATGAAAGGAAGTTCCATCAATTCGTTCAAATATATAGAAATTACGGTAGTCGTACATATGTAGCCGCTAGCATGTCCAACACTACCTGTCTGTTCTTCTACCTACTCTTTCCATACGCATACGATACCAAGCAATTACGATAAAGTAACGACATAAGGTGCTGAGCCTTCCTGACAAAAGACACCTCACCCTACCCCCTACAGGAAAACCTATAATTTCGTCATTTTCATTTTTCAGATGTTTTCTTTTGCAATTTTTTATACTTTTTTTTAGTTACTTCATAGCGAATCGCGTGATTCCGATTAGACAGTACACCCTGATGTACCCGCGGTAACGGTACCATAATCTGTTAATTGCAGCACGAGGGGGGGTGGGGGGGGGGGGGGGGGTTCTCCTTTTCCCTTTTTGGGGGGGGGGGGGGGTGTGGGGGGTTGGTGTGTTGTTTGGTTTTTGGGGGGTTTTTTTTTTTTTTTTTTTTTTTTTTTTTTTTTGGGGGGGGGGGGGGGGGGGGGGGGGGGGGGGTGCAAGGGCGACCCATGAGCAAAGCAAAATAACAGTGAACAGCGGGCCTTGTAGCCAGGTTTCTGGTGTAAGGTGAAAAGTTAACTCAGGGTCCCCTTATGGACCGCCGTCAGTGAGGGTATAAGGGAAGGGAGTTTCCTGCTTTTACATATTATCACTTGATGATAATTAATTTCACTGTCTTTTAGTTTGTAATGATCAGGGGCGGCGATCTGTGTTGAATATTGCGGGGACATATGAGGGTAGCACCATCTAAGCGGAGCGCCACAATGGGTTGGCGCGTAGCGAACAAGGGGAATTTTTCAGTTTTACAGACCCCCAGATTTACAGGAAAGGCACTTCTGGGGTCATAAGGCAGTAAGCATGCAACAACCCCAGATTGAAGAAAACGGCATTCCCGGACCGTATGGCAGTAAGCACTGTCCCCAAAATTGCAGGGAGTGGCACCTCTCGCGACTTATGGCAGTATGCAATCACTGAAATTGACAGTAAATTTCCGAAAACTGATCGATGTTAATCCTTACATTTCTTCATCATGGTGTCCATTCCTACCATAGCCATATGTCTTAGATACATTCCATCGAGGACCCTTTCTAATTGGGTTGGAGGCTGCTGCAGATTGAACATTTGCGTGAACATCACTGTCATGGAAAATGTGTGCATTTCTCGGGCATTTGATTGAAAGGAATTGAGTCAGTCAGCAGACAATTTGGTCAATTGTTCAGATTACTATCCGCTCAAATTTTTCGTCCAAATTTCACATGTCTTAGAATTGTTTCGCCCCGCTCCGCGCCTATATAGTTCCATACGTTAATCAGGTAAACATCCATACTAATGTGCACAATCCCTGCCCTGCTGTTTTTCGTCAGTGTTAAGAAAATCGCAATTGGATTCCGGCATTGTTGTAGTTGGAAGGGGGTGCAACATGAATCAAGTCCTAAACCGAATTCTCCTCGTGGCCTACCTATATGTTCACCACACTTGAAGATGACACGTATGGACAAGAATCATGTTTGCCAGAATCTGACAAAGTTATTTTACACGTGGGCCCACTCTATTACACATGTAACGGAAAAGATAGTATACCGCGCGCGCAGCGTGATTTCCTTTTTTGTTGTTGGCATTTCGGCCTTCTCAACAATAATTTAACAATCTAATAAAGAAATATGAGTAGACAACATCAATACACTGAATAACAAGTTACGCAGCCATCTGATCCGAAAACCGGGATACCAATTTCTGCAAAATTAGATCCCATTACAGCCTTTTTAAGCTCAAAAATCGACGGGGGTTGCTGGAACAATACCTGAATCGTAGGGGTTGCTGTTGCAGCACCCCTTAGCACCCCCCCCCCCCCCCCCCCCGGCTCTTCCCTCTTGCGCAGGGGCCTTCCCACTACGAGGAATTTTGCACATACTTTTTAATTTGAATCGACGGGTGACTATTACTCTTCGCAATTAGCCTTAATTTTTATATATTTTTTCCCCCACTGTCATTAGATTACTTTGTTCGTCTGCGTCCTAATTACCAAGCAAATCCAGAGCCTACACTCATTAGTAATACCTAATGTGGTTTTGAATCTCACGTAGTCATCGACATTGTCATTAACGGACTGATTATGAGTAACAATCTCATGCGAGCTTTGTTTAACGAGTAAACACATAGAAAGCTACTTCAGTTGAAATGAGTACCATGGTTAAGATACCATTACGTTGAATATGCTCATTCTTATGTTGTGTAGATTTTCTCGGAGTATTCCGTGGTAGACTGGGTATAGCGACCTCGATCAGTGTACAGACACTCTTGCTTTTCTTCTTCTCCATCTTTCTCCATCTTGGGCGATATTGAGGGACTAGAGGAGACTGCGGGGCCACCTGCGCAAACTTTCTCTCCTCAGTTCTCTCCATAAAGTGTCGGAGAATTAACTGAGATGTATCATGGTATGATATTATTATGGCATTGCTGTTTTCGGATAAACGACCACCAATTGTCTTTCAGGAGGCGGAGCATACTTGATTATAACATGTTTTCAAATATCCCGGGACTGAACAGCATCATTAAATGTCAAAGCTCTAAAGACTGTGGAATGAATGTTACGAATACTGGTATTAAATATAGAGGTATGGAGTATGTCCATTACTGTCTACGGAGTAATGATATTTTCGCAGATACAGATGATGAAACAACTGCCGGCCAAATTCATTGTCGAACCAAGATAAACCTGTTGCATCGTAACACAATGAAGGCATGAGGTCCAGCCTAATACCATATCATGTAAGTCTAAGGCGTTATCATCACAACGTCACTGGAAGCTATGTTAAGTAGTGAGTAGTAAGTAGAGAAATTGCACGTGAAAAATAATGCAACGGTTGACTATCGTACGAGCTGTGTGTATTGAATGGAATTCCCTCCGAAACTTGAAATATTAATAAAAATTAATATACTAATATCAATCAAGCTTATAAGCGCTTCCCAACACGTCGTAGACATCTGTCTCGGAGCGTCTTTACAATAATTACCCCGATTAAAACCCGAAGTAATGCGTTTTTTCTGTCTGTCATTGTAGTCGCAGGTCGTACTCAAATTCACCACATGTCCCATTTATCGTCCTGGGTGGGTGATTTCGAACTCTCAAACCTCTCGAACACCAGTCCTAAGCTCTACCAACCAAGCTAATCCGAACATATAAGTGGTACACTGGTCCTTGCCGGCTTGGCGCATGTGCACGAATGTGATGACTCTACCCTCTGTAATTGTGCTGGCGGTCTGTGTAGTAGCAGGCCAGATTCGTCTCGAAAATCTTTGTGCCCATAATGTGATTAGACCTTAATTGAAGTACACTGTAACTTGACAATTTGAAACCTATGTAGGATAATACAGGTAAAAAAACCTACATTCCAAATTTCTGAAGATTCTGCAGCTTGCCTTGATTGGATGACGTCATGGGGGACGTTACAGTGAAGCATTGTGAACCCTTCAAGAAGAAATACGGAAATGGGCAGTCGAAGAGAAATTGATGCGTGTTTTCTTTCTCAACAAACGTTTTGCACTGACTTGTACTAATCACGGTTGGGGGTTTTTAGTACGGAATAGAAGCGCGAACAAATCAATGTTACTACTGTTCACCTGACCACTTTTTTTTTTATCTATGCTCCTACATTCAGTATCACAGCAGCAAACATAATATAGAAGAATGCAACGTGACTATCGTACTAGCTATGTGTATTTGCTTTCGTTGAATGGAATCCGCTGGAACCCATTCTCAGGATCCTATATGTTTACCAAAGCCAACTGGAATCCATTGCAGGGCGTCGCCACCATTAGGAAACAGACAATTGGTTCCCAGTTTGCACTGTTTTCGCTCGACAAGGTTGAGCTCCGTACATGTTAAACGAGTGTAGAATAGACTGACGTGCTAACACTTTGAAAACAATATTGAAACAATTATGAGACATACAGGGGTAGCTGTTCGCTTATAATCTCCGTTACGCAAGCCGACGTTCAGTGTAACCTTACTTGTGTAGTGCATGCCACCTTTAATCTACACATGTCCTGTGGCCTGGAAAGCATTCACTGTGTTCAGGAATCGTAGATAAGTATATGTATTTCAATTTTCCCAATATTCCCCGTTTCCGGTTTTATTTATCAAAATGACTGTTCTAATGATGGTCCTAAAGGCAAAGTACACAGGCAACTGATATACACAAAATATAGTGACATGGCTTCTCCACCCAATCGTAGAAACTACAGTCCTTATAGTCAGCTATTGTTCCGCATCTGTAATTTCAACTACCGCTACAGGTATCCTAACTGACTACCGTACAAGGAAGATGTGGATCTATGTTCGATATATGAGCTTGAGGCGGAGACGCTTCAAACAGCTATCTACCAGTCCTTATAGCTCAGTAGTCGTACAAGAGTTACCGGTAACTGTCCCCACATTAGATAGATCAGATGGATCGCAATCCTATATATAGCTGCATCAACTCGATTCATGTAGGTGGCTGCCTTCATAATATATTGTCACCTAGGTCAAATTCAATGTAAGGGAACAGCGTTGTGTATAATTCAATACTTGTAATTCTATTAATTCAACTAACTGAGATAATGTTTGAAAGCTGACATATGGCAAGAACGTACCTCGGTTGTCGGAACAAGTTTTACTGTTCAACTGCCACGTAACACAAGCACTAAAAGGTTCTCTGACCATAGACGAGTGGTCAAGCTCATGTTCATAGTCATCGTATAATTTGATAATCCGGATATATTTTTGACGGAAATATCACGTACTGCTATATGTATGGTTTATACTACTCCCTGTAGAGAGGTTTTTTTTTCTTCTATATTCTAACAATGGGCTTAGTCGTTGTTATTATATGATACTAATGTATGCCACATTTGACTAGGGTTGACATTACAGTTTGCCTGGCTTGAGGAGGAGGGCAGTTTTTATGACTTTTCGGACGGGAGAATTTTGACCTTCATGCGGTTGGTCAACCTACTGGGAACCCCATTTTCATGGCACATGAGACTTACCTCCTATCTCGTTCAAATTTTCCCATGAAAATGGTTTGTGTTACTGATGTAGATAGGAGGAACTTCCAACGCGATTTAGGTATAGTTGTCTAAATAAGTCCCCATAAAACATTGGAAGGTCAGTCCCATCAGTTAATCACTGATCAGTGTGTGGGGGGGGGGGGGGGGCCTTGAAACCATTACTGACAGATCCCAACTTATTTTAACGAGCACGACCGGGCGATTCGGCCGGTCATGTTCGGCATTTCAAGCCTCGTGATTGTATGAGATCAATTTAGTAAACACGCCCGCTCCGTCCTATAATCACATCATCTGTACGTGAGGGTTATATCAAACTGTAAGAAATTCGGCAATAATGCATTCCAAATCCCATATAACGTGACTTGTGAACGTTTTACTCGTGTGAAGATATCCACAACAGTACACTTGTTTCGTCCATAGGTACCTCTTCAACATACTTTACTCGAAATATCAGTCGGCTGCACTGGTACTAGGTTGCTTGCCCAATGGCTGAATTTGATTACTGTCACCTCTGGATTGTCTGGGGAGTTTGTGTATAAACAGCACTTTCAATCGAATTGTTAGGCCCACTGTGATTATACCTTACTGTAAGTACAATGGCATGTGACGAACTTTGATTGTGAACTAGTACAGGTGGAAAAACACACAATTGAATTGACAAATGGAATAATTGTAAACCTATGAAAGAATTACGGATGTTATTGGCAAATTGATTACGATTTGTTCTTTGTTGGGAACATTCTTTCCTCTTTGTCAGATCCCAGCTAGATTATTCCCTAGTTTTTTTTTGGAAGAAGATCTTTTGTACTGACTTCGTTCAATTACTGTCTCAGGGTTTGATCACGAAATAGAAAGCACGAAAAAGTATATTTACATGACAACTGTCCTTGATCTATATTCTCCTACATTTGGTTATCACAGAAGCAACCATACTAATAGCAGATTGAAACCGTTCGTTCGGTAATATGTCACCTGAAAAACTCTGACATCAGCTTTTACTCGTGTCCGTGAGGGTGACTGTGTTATTAGGCTACGTTCAACAGTCGCTCGTCCCAACTAACTAAGTCCTAAACGCCAGCTTATGCTAGGCCAGCAGGTTACGAGCAAAGTTAAAAATTGACAGTTGGTAAGTTTATTTATTAATTGGTAGGTCCGAAGTTTGAGATTTTTACCTGTTGCCAAACCTGCTTACATTTTCCTCCTTCGACACCCTCCAGATCGCTCAGTTTTTTTGTGTCATGATTAACCACAATAGCTGTTTGTAACTTCCTTTGATGTATATAACGGTATGTCATTTCTCTCGTGAGCTGAACTGTAAAGATATGAATCTCTTCCTGGTAACAATTAATTATTACAAAACTCCCTAATTCTAGGTGTTTTTCGGTTTACAGGAGCTCGTTCTCCTGGATCAATACAGCACGAAGAAAATGCATGTGTGATCAAAGTGTCACCTAATCAGTATCATAATTCACAAACACTGTTTTGTCGAACGAGAATTGTTTAAATCCATGTACTATGACACTACGGACATCTAGCATTTGTATCCAGTGCTAACCAGGGTATGTACGTGATATTATCTCATAGGTTAAGGCGGAACTCTTTCAGAGAGCCCCGAATCCACATGTGCAGAAAAAAGTGAAGGGCTCTTTATAAAGTTCCCGTCCCGACACCCCCTGCGCGACCTCCTTTCTACGCGATCATGTTCAGATGTGCTATATTGCACGCAGCATCAACGATCGACTGGGAATGCAGACGTTACTAAGATCAGGTGATTTTCTCCGAAATTGAGTGTCGGTAGGTGTTCTGATGTGCATATGTTGCACACTTCATGTGAGACCATCTTGAAATGCTTTTATTTCTCTCATCGAAGGGAAGAGGGTTCCCCTATCCATAACTTCCTGCACGGCAGGGCACCATGTTTCAGCCCCCACTAGAATAAATTTCCGGCACGGATCAGAGGCAGCGCATATTCAGGTCCAACGAAGAACTGTTAGCAACGTGGATTGCATATTGGGCTGACATGGAGGAAACAAGCAGAGCCAGAGATTGAGCCAAGATTTTTATAAGATATTTTTTAAAAATAAATGATTTTTCCATTTTTCTTTGTTAATTGTCCCTGAAATTTAAGCTCTTCACGCGCTCCGCTCGCAATGTTGTAGACCTACTGAAAATTAATCGTCAAGGAATACTCAAACAATTTCCAGATTTGGGAGCGATTTTAACCTCATTACCTGCCTACTATTCCATTATTTCCGAAAACTGTGGTACGCCACTGCATCATCTTCTTAAAAGATGTCAGGACCGAAGTCCCTGCCTGCAATCCGGGTGGCTTCGTATTCCGAAATTTGACTTGTGCGCTACGCACAAACCCGCTTGACGCGAACTCGACGCCCCCAGGAATGGCTCAGCCACGCTAGCGCCCCCAAAACTGAAAAAAAAAACTCCGCACCCCGGGTGAATCTCCTATGTTTTTGATTTCTATGATAGAATGTAGATATGCTTCCCAGTCAAATTACAAAAGCTGGTCGAATGATTGTTTGTTGTCGATAATAACAGGTGCACAAATATTTCAGTATGTAGAATTAACAGTTTTTCCATTGCATATCATGTGCTCTCGGGATTCGTTGAGACTCCCTAAACGCCGAAGTACGACCTGCCATTGGTTCTACATCGAAGATGGGTCGCTTCTGTACACTGTAAAAAATATTGTAGAATTTCCTGTAAATTAACCTGGCAACTCTCTGCATTAATTTACTGTAAGTTTTACAATAAACTACTGGCTGACTTTTACAGCAAAATGATATTACTGTAACTTTACTGTGAAATTAACAGTAGTTTACAGTAAATTTACAGTACTTGAATTACTGGCAGCAGAGTTGCCAGTAATTACTGTGAATTCCCTAAATTGTTTTTTACAGTGTACCTCCATCTTAGAGTGAGGAGGATTACATTACCCCATTCAAACAGAATCGTCGAGTATTATTCATCTTTCAATGGTTCTATTTATAATGTTCCACAACCTGACATAACGGGTGTTTGGCGTGAGGTTGCCAGACGCGGTAAGATGTATTGACAGGAAGCAGTGCCGCTGAAAGGCCCGAGCGCGCGAGGTATGGAGAAAATCCGACCGCCCGAGAACCAATAGAAACAAACAAACAATCACCCCGTGGGAGTTCTGTTATGGCACAAATATAACCAAATCCTACGTTAAATATCTGCGCTGTTTTTCACTAGACGTTGCGTCTGCGTAATGGCAATATGTCATCTTGAAGTTGTGATCACCCCGTCTGATGGTCGAAAACGCCCACAAGCTTTATACGCTTGAATAATGATTCAATATGTGCATATGCACTCGATAAATGGAACATTACTAATTCGTTTAAGCAGTTGAACGTGAAATGCCTTGTGTTTTAAACTCACAGCGTGCGAAGTAGTACGCTGAGTTTTCCGATAACATAACTGAGTAGAACCTAGGCTTGATGAATAGTTGCTCGAGTTTTTTCTAGGAACTATTGTGCATAATTTGCGTTTAACCCAGTTCGGATGATCATGATAATATAAGCCACACTCGACAGTAGTTTCATCCCCATAATTGATGGGATGCGATTTTGAGAATGTTGCGCAATGTCAACTGAAAACTCACCAGTCACCCAAATGTGTAGTAACTCACGTTGCCAGCATTGATTTTAACGGGGATTGAGAAAATTTACTCTTGTCATAACGCCTTTTCGCATAGATTCCGCTCTCCCACACGCAACTCTAAGTTTCAATTCTACCATTCCAATCTAATACTTAGTCTCCATGCCCGAAATGCAATTAAACAATTCCGCATATCGGAATGTTTTTGCCACGCCATGTTATGATCACATCGTGTTTGTTGTTGTTTTTTTCTTCGCTGTAACCTTCAGTTGTTGCCTACGTTTTGAATAGACACATTCTCGTATCATCGGCAATCGTTAGTAACGTTCATCATAGCTTTATAAGGTGCTTGGTTGCTTGTAAGGAGCCAGCCAACAAAATATGACTATATCTCAGTCCGTTCATATTTTGGCCGACCACGCTCCCACCCTGATCACATCATTAAACAACGAACTCGTCACCCTATCCAACTCGATCTCCTTTCATTGAAATCCTCACTCACTGCGTTTTCTCCTATAAGTCCCTTCTACTTATTTATGTCAATATCAATCTCTTCGGCCCTTGAGCCTCGGTTTCCGAGCGTGTTTATTTGTTCTGTTTTGGATCGTGTTGGGATATAAACATCCACGCGTACACCCATCAATATAGTAAAGTTAATGCATTCCAACCTACTACACATACATTGGATCATTCTGACACTGTGGCACATCGGGGTTCGCATCTCCGCATTTCATACGAAAGACTATTAAGGTTCTTTTTTTGTAATGGTAAGTCAAGGAGAGTGTGGATTCTTTGTTAAAATGGATATTTCTAACGTGTAACCTGCTAACCTGTGCATTGAACTTGAGACATGCCACTCTATCGTGGTAGCATTACGATGTCCAAGATGAGAAGTCCAATGAGAGTCGATACTTGCATAACTCATTCAGTTTGTCAACATACCGGAAATTAAACAACGCTTAGCCTACCTCGGATCCCGTGGTCATGCGAGGTGAATTTGCATAGAGCATACGATTTTCTAAACTTCCATCTGAGGCACTATTCATACGTCACAGTTGGCCCAAAATATCTGCCAAGTGAATCCCCATTTCTTTTTGTCATCCGTTACCTAAAAATGGTATTTAATGTGCTACAGATGTTGAAATATTAATTGAAAAAAAATTACCCAGTCCACATCTATCTATCTATCGATCGCGGTAGGTTGCCACGTCTAAATTTCCAAAATTTCAACCATGTTATATACTGTTGAGGATTTGTTGGGATCTTTTCAAATGTGCAAGTCATGATAGAGGGGGTGCTCGAAAACCACAAGTAACATCTCCCGAAATATATTGTCGACTGTAAGTTCAGATGTCGCGCGCGAAGTTATATGGCGTGGGAGGGGGGGGTCTTGGTGGAAGGGGTGAGGGTGGAAGAGTTGTTAGCTCGTTGCTAATCAAATTTTCCGTCAATCTGCTGTCTGAAATTTGATGGTTCCACGAAATCAAGATTCCAAAATTAGGGTCGTTAAAACACTTTTGGCAACGGTCATGTCACGCGCTGGCTGGATGGCCTGAACTATACCCAATATTGAATTGAATTTCATTTATTGTTTTTCGTACGTATACAGAACGCGAAAGTGGTATTAATTTAGGCAACCTTGGATCAGCTACGACGTTAAAGGACCAGTTGGTACGATCAAGTAGAAAGAGGCTAATTAATGCCTCAGAAAAAGGAATGTTTAATAGATTTCCCGTAGGAGTTCGCAGCCATTCGCGTTTGTGCAGTGTATTGGGAAGGATCGAAGACGTCCCATAATGCAATATTGGAATTCTGTACACACGACAAACATCTTCTTTACTTCTCCTTCCATATTCTTTTTTCTTTCCCAATGTTACCCATCATTAACGATATTCTCGATGATGGTGATAACTTGAGTAACCTTCGATGATCTGTACGTTCCCATCATACTGATATTTGTAACTTTGCCACTAATGGTCAAAAATTAGTCTCATTCACGTGACTGGCACAGGCTCTAGAAAATATCATGACACATGCCTTAACTATTTATTATCTTTTGTAAGTTTGAATTACGATCTCACCGAAAACCTGGTACATCATTCTGCACAGTGCCACTATTTCAACTTTTTTTCTTTTTTTGCGGGATGAACCAGCATTCTTCATAGAGTAAGAATTTCACCGAGTAATGCTATTTTGCATAGGGAACTGATAATGATTCTGACTGTTTGACGCTAATAAGTTGTTGAATGATAAAAAGACAATTTCATTTTTTTCGCATTGTCACTCACTGGGAACCACTTTAAATCTCATTTTGAATAATTCTGATTAGATTAGAGAAACTGGCCATGTCAAATTCCTTGGAGTGGACGAAACAGGCTTAGTTAGAAGCGAAGAGTTGTAGTTGCGCATATCGTAGAAGTACCATGTCTTAATGGTGACACGGCTCACATTCATATTTCAGCACGCCCCTACGTCTCTGTATCAACCTATTGATCCTGGTAATGCAAAAACTTCTTGTGTGTATTCATACCAGATAACTAATATTCGGGCCACAACGGACAGGCACGTATAGCCCGTCGGTTACCAACTCCTTTTCCTCTCGAATCATACTTCTCCTAACCTTTTAAAGCTAATACGTTATCCTTACGTCTCGACATACACCAGCGGCAAGAAATATTGATCTTTGAGTTTTTCCACAATCATCCCTTCTTTATTCGAAAACATTTTCCCAATCTGAATAACCATGAATTGAATATAGTACACGGCAGTCAACTGGAATTCATCAAGCACTACCCTCGATGTCATTCAAACTAGGGTCGTCTGGTTCAATGGAGCTCAACTTTTGGAATGATTTGACCCATACTGTAGAGAAAGAATGCACAGCTCTTTCATTATTATAAAATTACTGAAGTGTTTTAATTGTCAATGGTGAAAGATGGGGTTAAACACGTTTGTTCGAATAGTAAGGTATATTGTCTTTAGTATTCTGTAAGGTTGGAAGTGGAGGGGTCTTCTATTCCCATGCTTTATTGGTGAAACGGGTTTGGGGACAGATTTGTGCTTTCCAGGTTTTTCCATTTACTCTCCCATAGTATAATGTGTTTGCATTATACTCCATATTCATGTTTATTATTCAGGAATAAATAAATAACATAAATCAATAAATAACATGAATAAATAAATAAATTTTTTTCCCTCCCCATTTTTGAAAAATAGAGAAAATGAATCAAATAAATGAATCAAATAAATAATAAATAAATAAATAAATAAATTCAGGGAAGGAAAATGGATGTAAATAAGTTCTAAAAGGAATCATTGAGCCTAAAAGACAATTGGAAACCAAGGATATGGTAAATCATTGTAGGTGGTAATAGGGAACTTTCTTATTCGCCTAATGACCAAACTTTTGGATGAAGGCCCAAAAACTCCACAGAAAAACATCATATTGAAAGGGGTTTGAACATGCGTGAATATAGGTTTATATACCCGCTATTGTAATCCAAGCTGCAGTTGTCCTTCGATTCGCCAAAATCGTTCTATGAGACACGAGTTGCGCTGCGTTCTAATATTTTGAATTACAATAGTTGACGATGACTAGAATTTGGAACATTTCGAAAACAGAGTGGTGAATATCAAACAGGACAAGGCCTCAGGAATATGACCTTTCTAGGATTAACAAGCTACACACGGAATACGAAGAAGCAAAATAATGATGCATTGCACACAAAGGCAGGACATTGAAATTCTTGGTATAAAAGTTGTCACGCCACATGTATTCGCAGGTATCCGTGGGAGTGCAGGAATATTTGTTCATTCGTTTCTCTCGGAACGGAATCACCAGGGTGCTTTTAAAATGCCGAACTTGGGAAGTTGTTGCCAGTTGTAATTGAATATACACTCTGGTAAATAAGCCAGCGCCAATGCGATTAAAAAAATTGGGGGATTAATCCCCTTCAAAGCAGTTTGCAGTTTCGCACCTGATGAAAAAACAAACTCGGGACGGGGGAGTCTGGAAGCGCAGTATGAAAGAATTGCGGTGTCCTCAACTTTAGCAGAAATGATAAACGGAGGAAATGGAAACAAGCATGATACTTCTAAAGTAAAACAAAAAAAACAGTTCACTTTAGTTTGAACATTTGCAATAGTGAAAAGAATGTGGCACGGAATTGTGAGGGTCTCTTGAAAGCAGTTGGTGTGGTAATTGTTACCGTGCACTCTCAGATGGAAAGCATGCAGGAACATATCGACATGTGCGTGCGGGCTGCTTACCATTTACCCAACACGGTGATAATGAATTTTCCAAGAAAATAATTGAGTTACTTATTGAACGCATCTTCGCGATCACGAAGAACATAGTAGAAACAGACCGAACAGACACAGCGGGCGAGAAGCGTTCCGTGTCAGCTCTCTCAAACGTTTGAAGAGTGGTTATAAGACAGAGTGCTTATAGTTGGTGTTCCATTTTCTTGTCATTAATAGGGCTAGCGACTAGTCCACATAGTCCACCTAGTTCATCCAGGAACTTCATACACTCGATTGCCAGCGCTACGGTTGTAAGTCTAATGACACAAAGGAAAATGGTTTATGGTAGAATGATAAGATATATAGAACCCGTGGAATAACCACGGACATTATTATTATTCTTATTATTATTATTATTATTATATATTATTATTATTATTATTAATATTTATATTATATTATTATATTATTATTATTATATTATTATTATTATTATTATTATGGCTACTCAAGTCAAAATATAAATCCACCCCCGTATATTGACTATTGAAAATTTGTCTGTGCTTTTCGTGGTGAAATCTATCCTACGTTCGAGAATTAGACCCACTGAAACCGGCACAATATAATAGTATGTATGAGGGTCGTTAAGGGGATAAAAGGAAATTCCGTGGCCGTAGACGTGACTGTTAAGAATGCTAAAGTGGGACAATGGTTATAGTGGTGACCAAGTTAAATGCAGTATTTCTGTCGAAATTCTGCGTCGAGCATCGTTATGGGAGCACCACATCCGCCACATGAGCATCCACAGCTGATCAGCTGCATCATCTATAGATAACCTGTCGGTGCTTTGTGCGATGAGGATAAAAACGCTTAAGTCCACGACGATTAGATAATGACAATCTACAAAAGAAAAATCCCGATAGACTAGAAAAAATAGAACATCCATCGGTACGTGTAAAATAGAGCGAGGGCAATCGCTGAGTGGCGGATCTCATCGGCATCCCGAAACTATTAAAACTATTTTAGTCGTTGTGTTAGAATATGAATGTATTTCGGAAGTTGCGGACCAAAATGAGTTTAGAATAGGTCACTCTCTACATAAGTTTTTGGCGTGTAAAGGGTAGAATTCTGTTGTTGAACGGAATTGTGCTTCTTGTATTCAACTCCCCGTATGCACAGTTAAAGAGGGATTGTCGTCTGCTAGCGTTCAAGCGAACAAGCGACGGCGAATTTTGCATGACGTCACGACAAACATCGTAATGTGCAGCACAAATCGGTTAAATCGGAATCAATGATACTTTCAAGATATTATATCAATTTTATTTGGAGGGAAACAATGCGTGAAATAACCATTTGGTTTCAATTTACATAAATGCTTTGGGGAGATAGTATATGGTTTACAAGATTTATTCAATTGACGACAATCCATCTTTAATAGAGATTCCCTCGGGCCTGTTCAAATATCACTGCATAATGAAAACTCCCACATAGATTCATGGTTGATAAGAACACAGCAATTGATGAACGGTTAGTCATGGAAAATCTTGTTGGTGTCGCGACGTACTATGAAATATTGACTGCAAGCTAAATGGTTACAATCAGTCAGGCCTCCTATAACCCTCTCTCCACTCGTGCTCTTCATCTGACTTCAAACACCAATTCTCTTTCTCAGCCCATCATTGTCGAGGTTTATCCTGTTGAAGCGGTGCTGTCCACTTCTTGTTATTGGCCTGCGAAATGACCTGTCCTTTATAAGGGCATATTGACTGATTGATGGATCTGGCCTAATTTTTGTTGCTGCACGGTACTGATCTCCGTCTTGTGGAACTAGAGAACCTAATGTTACGATATTACCACATGACATCATTTAGAAGCCTTCTGAAGAACCACATGATTTAGGGGCTACGTTAGGTTACGGATACCCTTCCCGGGACTGTGTTGTCAATTTTGATTTTCACTCGATAAATATTACTAAATGATGGAGCACAACACTTTCACACTTGATGTATGACCGCTCCCCCCCCCCCCCCCTCAAGAGTTCGAATGTTCAGTGTATGCCACCGCAGAATCAGTCCGCTCATATTTGCCCACAACAACAATCCTATACTACTATGGTAGTCCGACTTTTATTCCCCACCAGATATACCCAAGTTCGACCCTAAATATCACAATAATGAGTATCATGATGAGGGGTTAATTCATTGAGTCTACTCCCACAAACCAAAGTAAATTTAGGTGCCAGTGTTTGCTCTGCTAGCTGACATGAAATGCTTGAATGATACTTACAATGGTGTCAACCCGATATAGTGACATTTTATGCGTCTGTGCCCTAATCCTAATTGGTAGAAAAATTGAATTCGCAGAAAATATTCTCTCAAGCCATACTACCATATTGAAGTTACTAGAATTCCTGTCCCCGTCCGACTTTCCGCAAAAATCATATTGTAACCATACGCCACGTGACCTAACTGCCTACTTGACTAGATCTAGAACCCGGTTTACAGCAAGTATGACAGAATCAGTCAGTCAGTTGCAGAGACAGTGTGTAACAAGCTACTGATGAGCGCTCGTCTGATGTGCTCACCTAGGATGACGTTGGATAGTCTCTTGTAGATCGCGATCATTTAGCGAACATGCGCGCTAATTTCCTTGTTACTTTCCTCGGCTTTCAACGGACACCAGTTGACTAGTTGTACTAAAGATCGGAAAAGAACAGTTTACCCAGTTTATCTCAATTTTAGAACTGAATAAATATCAGGAGTGAAAAAAAAAAACATATATCGAGTGGGATGTATTTGACAGGAAGCCTAAACCCTACTACTGACATTGTCTTTGTCTATCGTGAATGTCGCTCTGTTTTTCGATGCGATGCACTGACATAGGCCCTATCATGCTATCACCATACCACCTTATTTACAACGTTCTATTCATATTCAAATGCACTTAACCTCTCAGACTAATGCGGGTACCGCTCCACCTGTACAACTAGGCTATTCATTCCACTAACGTGTTGTGTAATACTTAATAAATACCTAATGAATAATATTAATATTCAAAGGTCTAATGGACTTTTGAATCATGACTTTCACACCATTTTACAACATGTAACCACTTCGTATTGTTGTAATTCGCTACATTGTAGCGATGGCTGCTCTTTTGTTTGCATGATTTTTGAGAAAATGTAAAATCGCCTAGTGACGTAACTCGACTAAATCTAGATCCTCGTAGGGTTAAAACGCAGTATAACCATAGACAATCGCTGGCAGTGTGTAATGAGTTGCGGGCTACCTCTCTTTTCTGCTCGCCTATGAAGATGATTGTTTCCATGCAGATCGTGATTATCGAAAAACTTTCGCTAATTCGCCATCTCGCGACTGGCAGAGATTAGTTTAGTTTAGTTTAGTGTATTTTAGTGGCGAAGGGTCAGGAAGGACATAGGCCACATGAACGACCCTGAAACCACAACCCCAAAAATGCAAACGACCCCAGAAGCTACATAATTCTTCCACAATTTCTGAAGAATAAATCAAGGGCATTCTTGAAGGAATTCACACTACTAGACATAACGACATTTTCCGGAAGGTTATTCCACTTGTTGATGACTCTCTGCATGTGGAAAGAAGTGTTTCCGAAGATCCAATCTACAGCGAGTACTTCGAAGCTCGAGGTGGTGCCCACGAGGAGTAGTCACGTTGGAAAACTCAAAGAAGTCATAGAATGCCAAACATCAAGTCTATGGACAATTTTGAAGACCTGGATCAAATCACCCCGAACACGCCTCAGCTCCATTGAAGTTAGTTCAAGACGCCTGAGTCTTACCTCGTATGGGAAATCTCTCAGGCTACTAATTATTCAGTAGCCCTCCTCTGGACATTTCCAATCAACTGCTTATTTTTCACGAAATAAGGGTTCCACACTTGGATTGAATACTCGAGGTGAGGTCTCACTAGTTGCTTTAGGAGTCTGAGAACTATATCCTCATCCAAGGAAGTGAAATGCCGCTTTATCAGACGAAAATCCAATTGCCTTTCCTTGCAGCTTCAGCACACTGCTTAGAAGGTTTCAACGAAGCCCCGAAGCACACACCAAGATCTTTTTTTCGAGTCCACCACCTGAATATCCTGACCAGTCAAACTGAATGAGGCATACTATTTTGGAAACCAACATGCATTACTTTACACTTGCCAGCGTTGAAAAACTTCTGCCAATCAGAAGAACACTTGGAAATCAGGTCAGGATCATTCTAACAATTTCACCATCGTTCGTCCGACGAAACCACTTCGGTACAACTTTGTGTCGATACAACTTTTTCACTCTGGATTGCACTGAATCATCAAGATCGTAATGTGGGAGTATGGGTCTCAAAAACCGATCCCTTTGAACGCCACTAGTGACCTTCTGCCAAGTAGGAGCAAACCGTTAATAACAACCCGTTGGTTCCCTGTCATTGACGCCACTCCTCGATTGCCACCTGAGGACATATCCGTCAATACAGAACTCTCCATTTTGAGGCAACAGACGTTTCTGGGGAACCCTTCTCAAATGCTTCCTGAAAGTCAAAGAAGATAATATCAACAGCGTTGCCTCGGTCAACAGCATTAGTATCATCTTCCATGATTCTAAAAGATTAGACAAACACGAACGACCATGCTGGGACCATGCTGGGATTTTGCTAATCAGATTCTTCCCATCGGAAATCGTTAACCAATGATCCCAAACTAAACAAAACGATACTGGTGAGAATAACAGGCCTGTAATTGCTAGAAAGAAATCGGTTACCCTTCTTGAAAATGGGACGAACATTCGCCCTCCTCCAACCATCGGGAACAATACCTTCCTCCGGATTTTTTTTTTTTTAAATGTCAGCTAACGGAGTAGAAAGATAGTCTGCAAACAACTTCAAAAAGCAGGGTAAACTTGCATCCGGGCCAGATATCTGCCATGCATTAGATCTGAAATTTGGTTTTGACTGAAACCGGTGTACCAACAATATCACCAACGCTTCCTGGTGATTCACCAACAACGAGATCATTTCTCCTGCGTGAAGACTG
Organism: Sclerodactyla briareus; assembly: GCA_026419785.1. Classification (NCBI taxonomy): domain Eukaryota; kingdom Metazoa; phylum Echinodermata; class Holothuroidea; order Dendrochirotida; family Sclerodactylidae; genus Sclerodactyla; species Sclerodactyla briareus. Next base: position 139,396 of record JAODTK010001654.1, on the reverse strand, counting down.
AGTAAAAATAATTATTTAGAATATCTGACATGTCCCGACTTTCACTAACCGTAGCACCAGTATCAGGATCCAACACTGGACCAATGCCATCTTCAACCCTCTGCTTCCCCCTAATATAAGAGAGAAACGCACGGGGATTGTTCTTAACATTCGAGGTAAGTAATTGCTTTCCAAAAGCGAGTTAGCACCAGAAGTTAACCGACGGACTAACTTCTGCTGAGCTTTGAATTGATCAAAAAAAGACAAGGCCCCAAAAAAAAAAAACCAGAAGAACGATATAGAAGCCACAGTTTCCTTTTCCTCTCCGTCAATAACTCCACATAGAAAAATCGTATTGAAATGGGGTTCGACCCTCTAGAGCGTTCCCAATTCTCCACCGATATACACCTCTGTTGTAGTCGAGCCTTCGGTTGTCCTCTAAGTTCAGTCGGAAAACGGTGTTTTCGCGATGTTATATATTTGCATTTGCACAAGTTTGCGAGTCCTGAAACTATTAAACGGTTTCTCCTAAATTGTTTCTTATTTGTAATATCTCGGTTATGATAACCACTGCTAACGTGCATTTCTGTCCTCTCCCCCTCGTGATGCATGGCAGGTCGTACCACGACTATTTAGCGAAGACGTAGCTAGCTGGTTTGACAAACCCTAATCACCAACTAAATTTGCTCGCACTTCATCGACAGCTCCGACCTGAATATTGAAGATTGTGCGAATACCTTTGGGACTATCAACCGACTCTGCCGGTTGGGGGAACATCTGCCGATTGCATGAAGACGACTAGGGACGGGGTCCCTGAATTATTAAAACCCCAAGATAACCAATCGAACGCCATGCTAGACGTACCGCGCGTTGTGATAATGTGGACCACAGCTTAAAACATTCTCCAATTAGCCATAACCTAAATTCCTCTATCTGCTGTATAGAGTAAAACCGGTAGCTCCAAGAGGAACGTCAGTAATCGTTAGATTTTGTTCACGGCATAAATCGAACACTAACTACTGTTCATGGTCCTAACACTTTTACTATTAGTTATCCAACGTGAAAAGGACCCTCGTCGGTCGTACTAACTATCGTCTGGTCATTGTTTTATATAGTTTGTCCTAACTATCGTCTGGTCATATGTTAATATTATAGGAATACGGAGAAGTCGACTTGAAGAAGGTAAATAAAAGCTTCTCTTGAAATGCTTCTCTTGAAAGTCTTGTAAATAACCCGTTTGGTTATAGTAACAAAAAATTGTGTATTCCATATTGTTGTGGCAATCAAGACTTACACGAAACCATAACGGAAGACGATAACGCTGAACCCGCTGGCAGCCAGGCACCACATCGCGACCAGAGTTTATTATAGGGGTGAATAAAAGAGTGGAGATCAGAGCGGTTAAGAATAAAAGATTGGAGTTCTAAATAGGAGGTTTGATAACTTCATTTACAGGTGTCCAATAGTGATAGTTGAACCACTTCAATAGTGTCAGTGATCGTGTCAGAAAAATATAGAGGCATCTGGAAATTTTTTAAAAACAGTTTAACCTTTTCCAAGTAGCCGCACTTTGGTTTGTAGGGGTGATTCGCCATCTTCGAAGTATATCACTGTGAATCATTGTGTAACGAATGAGATACCTCTCTACTGTTCTTAGATAACCTTTAATTCATCGCATGTTATAAGTGACACTCAGCATCGAAGAAGTACAACCTTCTTCTTGAAACATCTTGTGATAGCGAAATAGATTCCAGTGAGCGCAATTTCTTGAACTTGTGACATACAAAGGAGTGATCTCACTTCCCACTACGGACGGAGTTTCAGTTGTCAGTTAGCTAATTTTGCCCCCCAGTGCTAGGGCCTCATAGTATTGCCAAGGTGTAGAAAAGTCGACCGTTGATTGTAAATAAACATGTCATGAAGTCAATTTTCTACCACGTTGCCCATCAGCAATGACGTCATATCGGTTTCCATGGCAGCGGAGAGGTTGATTACTTTAGCGCCCTGTGCGGCGTATTGTATCTCCAGGCGAGCAGATTTCTCTCACCGACAGTGTCAAAACTATCGACTAATCGGCTAAGTATTCAGAAGTATACCTGGCTGAGCAGTAAAAATAATACTAGGTGTTACGATGACCTGGGCTTATAGGCCTATTACAGTCTTAGCCGGTACGTATATGCTTTGCAAATTACTGTATACAAGGTGAGGCGCAGTATATAAACGGATTCTGTTCCATAAACTCGATTGGCAATGCTATTAAACTGTTTTTTGTTTCTCGTGTGTGTGGATGAAACTCCGTCCCTGAACGCAATTACGAAAAAAGAGTTATTTTGAACAGAGAATGCGAAACTGTTGTGTCGCACAGTCTGATTGGCAGCAGATCAAGGACGCAATAAATTACAATTCTGTATGGCTTCATATTTAGATCTTCAATAGACCTCGTAATTCTATCTCTAGAAATCTAACATAGGTTACCCTAACACACAGGTTGGTCGCATTTCCGGAATGAATAACCTCGGTATATGAACGGTCGGTTATCGAATCTCAATCTTCAGAATTAGCCAAATTATTCGAATATACTGCTAGAATGCAGTTACAGTTATCGATGAAAACGTTTTGGACAATGGGGTTGATTTTGGTAATAGTCGACAATGGTCGAAGAGTCAAAACCATATGCAATTACTCATGTCACATAACACGATCTTGTTAGTTTGCACCAATGTGTCAGTTAATCGAATATCTAAACCTAACATGAATACACACGGAACAGCAAGGGCGCATCAGAGTCGAGCACTCTCACTTCTTGATTGGTAACACAAGACATTTCTGTTCGTTCTCCACACAGTACTTAGTTTACTGATATAAGCGTAGGTGTAGTCGATGAAATATTTTGTACTGAGTATTCGGACCCTGGCGTAGAGAGAGCAAACAAACATGCCGCCAAAATGTATGGTCGATTTTCTTCCGACTAATGTATGTGTTAGTGTGGTGGCGGAACTCCCCCCTCCACGCCATTCCTTCCTATGAATTACGATGTGGTCAACTAACGGAGGGAAGATCCAGCACCACACGTGACCATCCGCTCTCATTGCCACGCGTATAGGCAGTAATCCATTCACGTGTAGTCAGTGACCCTGTATAATAGGCAGTAACGCGGAACGATGGCTAGTCTGAGTCGTCAACTGTGATTTGTGGCTTGCTTGGTGGGTGCGCGGGATTCAGGCACAATTGAACTTAAATGCATTCCATTTTGACAGCACCGGGAGCCTCTCGACCAATACTTCATGTTTTGCATTAGTGAGCTAATATAGCGCCGACGTACTGCACATGTATCCTCAAAAATATGTTTCGGTTTTAGATGACGAACTCTCTTCAATAATAAACAATGAATAAATTTGCTCGATGTTTACTTATTTACGACATTTTCCATTGATTAGCGATATTTCTATATTTTTATTATTATATATATTATACCTATAGAGACAATCTCCTCTGTAGAAGTGCACAGTGGCACTGCTAACTGATTAAGGAACGACGGTAGGGCTAATACGGAACACATTCGCCGTGTAGCCTGGTTAAACTCAATCGTATTGTTTGCGAGAGTGCAACCACTGGCTGAAGTGGCGGGTCCGACACAAAGTCGTGTATGTGGAAAACATTGTGCTCGTTCTCTCCCCCTGATAAAATGTGATAGCACAGTTTGCTTGTGAGTCTGAAAAAACTCGGCTGCTAGTGTTTCACCATCATGTGTGTTCATTGGCGAACGTATGGTTGCAGTACTTTTATTGTACAAAATACTCGACCCTATTAGATTGAAAAGATTATAATTATCGTCGGAGCTTGGCATTCATGTTTCATTCCTTGCTTCGGCAAGGAATCAAAAATGAAAAGCTAGATCGCCTATATTTTCATTTGCGGGTAAACAGCTCAAACTTTCATCATTTTGCTCCGTTCGTTTGTTCGTTCTGTTCTTCTCTCCTTCACGTTCGTTTATGAAGGTATGAATCCTTCACTGATATTTATTTTTCGCATAAGGTAATGCATAAATTAGTCTAATCCCCAACATTGTCAGACGTAGCAGACACAGTAAACGTACGGTCACATTACAGATATGCTGCAATTCATTGCAGGGTTGTCAAAGCAGTAGCAGGTTAATTTTCCTGATTCACGCTCAATACACAATATTGATAGATTCACATGGAAGTCAGTACATGTTTTAAGAAATGTTAAAGCTAATTGGAACATCATTCATCAGAGTTTGTGAAAGGTCAAATAAATAAACATTCTCGGAAGTATCTGTCTGCAGCTACCAAGACGTTTACGATTGCACGCGTTCCTGTTTAATGGCTAAACCAACAGCACCATATACACTCTGAAATGCTGTGTAGTTAGCACACCTATCCCGGTGTTGCGTAAGAAATTACACACCTTGTGACACCCCTTGTCAGCACGATATCTAACAAACGCAAACTAGGTATCAAGTTCCAAAATTAGGCATGTGGGTTGCTCATGTAAAGAGGATGAACCTCATTGTTTCCAGTGCCATCTCACCTCTGCTGTTGAATTACTATTCGACAATAATGAGCAAAAGTCCACCACAGGCTGTAGCTGTAATCATTAGGTCAAAGATACAAACCAGGGAAATGAATTCCCTGATACAACGACTGCGAAATTGCTATACTGGGTGATTTCAATGTTCATAATGCAGAATGCTCATACACTCTACTGGCTCTGATAGAGCCGGTGTTGAAGCAGAATCTTCTGCTATTACAATGGTGGTCTCACCCAGCTCATCAATTCTCCCACCCGGATCCCAGAGCGGGCCCATTTCAGGAAATAGGGTTCATAGGCAGCATGGGATTCTTCATATGTAGTCAATCGACCAAAGGAAGGGACAAGTTACTTGAAACTCAACTTGACAGCACAATCTGGACGTGTTACTGTTAGTGTGTTGGTGTGTGTGATTGTTCTGCTCCTTGCATGCTTAACCGTACAAACATATTTTCATACATTTGATGAACACAATATAAAATATCGGAATTCGGATATATTTGGAATTCAGTGACTTGAAATGTTTCTGGCAGAGGGTTAAGCCAGTTAGCCAGCTCATTTTTCCTGTGCTTAATTTTCAAAGTATCAGAAACAAGTTTGATGAGTTGCAGATTTTAGTCCATGAACGCAAGCCTTACGTCATTGGTATTACAGAGTCGTGGTTGAACAGTGATATTTCCACAGCCGAATTTCACCTTCCTGGTTATGTTGTTTATAGGCAAGATAGGACCGATACTCCAAGTGGCATTGGTGGTGGAGTTTGTTGTATATGTGAGGTCTGACTTGAAAAGTTTTGAGAAGGCCGATATTGGTGTGAATTTTGTCAACTCTGTTTGGTGTGACTTCCGGCTAACTCTCTGGTATTCCCGTTCTTTAATTAGTTGGCGTTGTGTACCGTTCTCCAAATAGCTCTGAAGACAACCACTCTCTTCTTTCCGACATGCTTTTCGAAGTTCTAGGAAGAGTACGATCATTATGGGTGATTTCACTTATCCAGATATTTCTTGGTCTGATGGTACTAGTGGCAGTCATGGATTTGGCTTTTCAATGTCAACGCTAAGGATTGTTTCCTTCTCATCATGTACATTTATCCTACAAGAATGCATAATGATTTTGGATTTAGTTTTGAGCAGTGATCCAGATTCTGTATGTAGAGAGCTGGGTATAAGTGGATCACGATATTTAGCTTTCAATGTGTTTTGTTCCGTCAATATCCCACAGAGTGTAGAGCTTGTTCCTTGTTTCGCGAAGGCCAATGTCGATGGCCTTTCAAGGTTTTTTAGCGAATAGATCGGCGTAAATTGTTTAGAAAGTAGAATGCTGTTGACTCTTTGAATGGTTCCATTGAAAAGGTTAACGAGTTAATGGAAGTTTACCTTCCTTGGAGGAAACGTCGCAGTAAGAACCAGAGGCCTTCTTGGATGAATAGGGAGGTTTTCCTGGCCATCCAAGTAGCGACATTATGGCGCCTTTATTCGTTCTTCTGTCCGTGTCTGATCTAGTATTTCAAAGTTCACAAAAGCTTGTCCAGCGTTTAGTTTCTGGTGCTAACTTGATTTTAAGAGGCAGAGGTTGCCTCTACTATCAGAGATCCTCGTGCATTTGTCTCTTATGTGAGGATAACAGAAAGTCAAGGCGCAATTGGTTCCTTTGATAGATGCCGACTCGGGATATAATCATCGATACCAGGGATGGCTAAGGGTTCTAATGATTATTTCTCGTCTGTTTTTACTCATGAGAACTTGGATAATTTTGGTGACCTGTTGTCGGGGTTTCTGCGCATAGTATTGGTAATAAGGTGTGCTCGCCTGGTTTAGTAAGGACAAACTGGCAGAAGCTCAAAAGTGATAAGCTCCTGGTCCTGACGGAGTTTATCCTTCCTTACTAAAATTCCTTTGCCGACGAGTTTTGTCTGTTCCTAGCTATTTTTTCAATAAGACTCTGCAAAAGTATTGTTCCGGATGATTGGAGGAGAGGCAAATGTTTCAAGAAAATTTTTCAAGAAGTAAACGATCTCTTCCTTGTATTACAGGCCAGTCAGTCCTACTAGTGTTGTCTGCAAGATAATGGGATCAATCATTCGGGATCATATGGTTTGATTACTATAAATAGCATATTCTGATTGGGATTCCACATTGGTTTAGGAAAAACCGTTCGTGTTTGACTATCTCCTTGAATTTATGGAAGATGGTTACATGTTCTGTTGACACCGGCAATGCTGTAGATAAATTTTCCTGACTTTCCGAAAGCTTTTGACAATGTTCCTCATGATCGTCTCTCCAGTTGGAGAGCTTTGGCATTGAGGGGAATGTCCTTAAGTGGATTCGTGAGTGCTTCTTATAGGGAACACGAGTTGTCATTAATGGGCGGTCTTCCTTCTTGGCAAAGGTCACTAGTGGTGTTCCCCGGGATCAGTTTCTCGGGCCGATGGTCTCTTCTGGCGTCATACTGACGATCTTGAAATTTCTGTTCATTTCAGGTTAAGAAGTTTCGCAGCGCTACCAAGTTGTATCGGGAGGTTCGTTCGAATGATGATGCTGAAATTGTTCAAAGGGATCTGATCTAATTTCCAATGGTCTTCCGACTGCAAATGTTTTTCAATTCGACAGTGCAAGGTTATGCATGTTGGTTTTCACAAAATCGCAAACGTCCTTCACGTTAAATGCCAAAATATTCAGGAGTTGATTTCAAAATATCTTGGGGTTTGTTGTGATTTCTCTTTGAAACCTCCCAAGCATGTGCCGAAGCTGCTAGAAGAGGTAATTGGATTCTTGGCTTTATTAGACGTCACCTCATTTCCTTGATAATGATATTGTTGTCAGGCTGTTTAGCAACTGGTGAGAACGCACCTTGAATATTCCTGTACAGTGTGGAATCCCACTTTGCAGAAGACAAGCAGTCTTGAGACGTTCAGCGTAGGGCAACTCGAATGATTGACTTTCTGAAAAATTTATCCTACGAGGAGAGATTAAGATTAAGGCGTCTCGGATTAACTACCATTGAGCTGAGGCGAATTCGGGGTGCTTGATCCAGTTTTCAAAATTGTCATGGACTGATGGCCTGTCTTTCCACTATCTTCTTTGAATTTTTCCAATGTTACTGCAAATAGAATCCACTGTCTCAAGCTTCGTGGCCATCGCTGCAGATTGGACATTCCGGAATATTTCTTCTCGCAGAGATGATCAATGATGGAATTGTCTTCTTGAAAATTTGTTCCCTCTAATAGTTGAATGCGTGCGAATTATTTTAGTGTTTGGTTCATTTATCTTTCCTGGGATAAACTTGTGGCTCCGGGGTCGTTTAGAGGATTTTGTTCCGCCTGACCCTTTAATTTACTAAACTAAACTAATCCAGAATTTGACCCACCCATAACCAATAGTAATCCTAAATATATTTCCTCGCAGTTTCAAACATGGGAGACTAGCAATAACATGGTCGTGCAACCATTGAGGTCTTAGCTGCAGTGTATCCGCACTTGTATCAGGCTCGTGTTAAAAAGTTGACGTCAATAATATCGTTATGTGAAGGTAAATTCCTTGCGTGGTTGAGTCTATCGTTGCACCTGTCTTCCTGCACAACTGATTCTTATCTACTCCTGCACAGTACATAGCTAATTAAATAACCAAGATGTTAAATCTCGTGTCTCAGTTAAGAGCGACGTGCCCAGAATTAACTTAACTGTAGAGTCCCCTGCGGGGAACTATACCGATGACCTTTTGCCTTTTTGAGTTCGGCAGAACCTAACACTTCGCTGACAGAACCTCTAGGCTTGAATGAGGTGGCTGCCGGAATGGAGAAAAGAGAGCTCAATGCATGATCGGAACATCTACAGCGAAAGCTTCATACTGACGATGTTCTGCTATCAGCGCATTTCGGTCAAACCCGCAGTGGTATTCGAGTAGAATTAGAACTGACATACTCGGTATTACATCACTATAGGTTGGAAGCTGAGATATATGGGTGTGTGTAATATAAATTTGACTATTTACAATGGAAACAATAGGCTTAAAACAAGATTACAGACAGGTTGTATTACAGACAATATTATGAAAGATATATTTTTGCGAAAATTCATCACAGATACAGAGGACTTTCAAAGTGTAATTATGAATATACACCAGACTATATACTAAGGCGAGACCAAGTTATAGGTCCACATAATACACCCCCGCCGCCCTCCTCTAAAAGGGGGAAACATTTCTGTCGAAAACCAGAATTAAGTGGGGCGATAAGAAAAGAAAAAAAAAACTGTGACACTTGGCCGTACCTAGGCTAGATTGGTGAAATTTCCACGGCGTTGAGACGTGGTGGCGACTGGTGGCGAGTAGAGGCCAAACTTCATATAATCTTCTAGAGTGAACGTATTTTTGCCTACGAAACATCGTTCATGTCCTGCCAATGTCACATTTGCGCGAGGTTTTTTGGGGGTGGGATACGCAATATATCATTCCTAACGATGGATGAGTGACATAATAGTAACCCCGTTGTCCGTGAACGAGTAGTAGTACATGTGGCTCTTCAGTGTTGATCAAATCTGTTCACAAAATTTCATGTAACCGACTTGTAATTACTTCGATCGTCCCGCTTTGTACCGCTTTATCTTCTGTACACTATGTGACATATATAGTGATAAACTATAGTCAAATTAAATTACCTAAAAATTAAGCGAGCATCTGAGTAGTAGCAACTGCTTGTTAGATATAGTGTGTCAGAACTGAGTTCTTCCATACATCATTGTACATCAAGCAGATAGTAATTTAAGAGCACTTTGCCACAGCCGTTGATAAGACTTGAAAATAATACATACACATCGTAGATAGTATTGCGGTCATTAAATGTGCAGCGTCATTGAGCATGATACGGAATATTTCGAGGGCTCTCGTGGTACATCGAACGCATTATTCTAATCATTCAGAAAGCTTGCATATTCCCACAGTCAATGATAGCGAAAGGCCAGTGAGAGATACATCACGATGTGGTGTAGGCGGTGGCTGGTTTCATCATATCGTCTGATGCCGTGGTCAATAAGTCGTTCATTCTACGCAGCAACAGTGCATGCATACTATGCGGTAGGAAAGCAAACTTATTGTCTAAAATTGAAGAAAAAAAAATGAAATGAATACGACAATCGGTACGACGAAAATTCTCATATAGGCGGAATAACGAACATCATATTAAATGGCTCCCTTCATTAAGAAACCTCACCCATAGCTTAACTAAAATTTTATAGCTTTCTGTATGATACTTCAGTGTTCTAAGTTTCAGAAAAACACTCACAAGAGTGCACTGAATTTGTCAGTAGATAGTCAACATCAGCACAAGAGAGACGGTGCAAAGTAGGCGCGGCCATAGTTTCATAGTGCTCGTTCATACACTGTGTGCGCCTATTGTGTACGCTCTGAGCAATGCCAACTGACAGCCTGCGCGCCGTACACACGCACAAATGTCTGTGACGACACCGGGGGGTCCGAACCAGGACCTCAGGCATTGCAGGCGGACACTCTACCGATCCTGTCATCATCGATCAGCGTGCTCGTACAGACTAATGTACATTCAGACGCCTGCTTTCTATTATCCGTAGGGTCGATAATGACATGTTAAGCCTGAGCAATAATATACGCGGAAGAAAAAGCCGAGGCAGAACCTAAATTCGATTGTAAAGTTACCTTAATGTTCGAAGAACATTAAAATTGCATCGGGTAATCCCTTTCGTTTTCTTTCGACTAGCTAGCCTACTTTCTATCAATCTTTGCGACCATCTGCTGGGGCGAATACCGGCTCAGTTAACAATAATAATATTTGCTAAGTATGAATTAGAATTCAGGCGTGGGCTTAGTTGGTACAACTGTTTCGTTACAGTACGGGTATTATCAATTCACGGATCCGAAGATACGCCTGAATGTCCAAGTTACCCTTGGGAATACTACCCACTGACGTCACTAGAATAAAACAAACTCTGCATGAAGTCATTGAAACAGTCTTCCTTATCATTGCGTATCAGATTTTACTGAGAGTTTCATGCATGGTTCTCACAAGTTGGCATAGTACAGTAGTAGCCGAAATAGGTTGAACAATATTAGTACAATATTGAGTACAGAACAAATGCAACACGCACGTACGGCACTTTACAAGGAGTTTGACTGAAAACTTCAGGATATCCCTTCATTGTGTAACGAATAACCTTAGGTCACTGTGCGTACACCCACGACGTAACGCAATCCATGAATAACCTACACACATCCATTACATTGCCGCGACTGATTTGCTTGCTTGTTATTGTTGTGCTGATTGTTTGCTATGGCAGCGTGTTTCAATTCGGAGAATCAACAAGTCAGCTGACCGAAATTGACAAATCACTTCACAGCAAGATTGACAGGAAATTAATGATTATGAATCCTTTGCGAAAAATCAACCAGTAACACAAATTTTCACTTCATTCGTTAATTAATGTTTGTTTCAATTTTTGGCTGAGCAGGTCAGTTTCCCCTACTGTCAATTTGCTCAGATAAAAGAACATCATATTTCTAAGTTGGCTATCATTTGCAAAGTTAGACCTAAAATCACTAGTACCACGCGTATATTCTGTAACCTAGCCTATTGTATTACAATATTAAATATCGGTTTGCGATGGTAGTTAATGTAACAGGGTGGCATTTTTCTTCATTGCATTCACGACGACATTATGCTAGGTGGGTAAAATGCATTCGTTACATTAAATGCTTTAAGTCGCAGCTGCCTGCAGCAAAGATTTTTATTTTTTGTAAGGCTTTTTCAGTAAAGTAACCCAAAAGCCCCCTTTCATGTTGCTATAAGATTTGAAACTAATGCTTTTCCCATTAGAGGCATTTTTATCGTATTTTATTTGGTCGAACGCAGATATGTGGTATTACTGAAAGACTTGTGGACGATGCGATAGCCTATGTAGAAGAACAAGGAATGGAAGGGCGTATTCATCAATCTTCCCTGAGCTTCTGATCCACTATCGCATCTTGTGAAACTGGTCACCCATAGCTATAACTAGATTGGCTTTTTAGTTAGTTTACAGTTCAGGTCATAGAGAAAAGGGGTCAGGAAGGACAAAATTCTCATAAGAGACCCTGAAGCCACCACAACATCCCAAAAGAGGAGGAGAACAACCCAGAGTTTCAAAAGAATTCGAGCACAATGCTTTGAAAATAAATCAAGACTGTAGTACATTCTAATGTTTCTAATGTTAGAATAGATAAACAGTGGTTAATGATACCCATATATTGCTCTCACTAATCCAATGAAGATACGTTGAGGGGTTATTGGGCCTATGAACCAGTGCGCAAGAAGAACTGCTCCCAACATTCTTTCATGCGTCATCGGTTGTTGAATCAATGGTTAAAAGATATATACATATCCTATTGAAGAACTATGTCTTCGGGGTTTACCCCCTCCCCTAAAAAAAGAAGGAAAAAAAACAACACTGATCACGGGCGTGCTCATTGTGTTTCCCATCTATGCTCTTGCAAATACCTCAGTGGATTGGTCACTTGTCATGTTCAATGCATATAGCAGATGGTCGCGATCCGGCAGATGTCATTAACGGCGTAATGGGTCCATGGCGCCTCAAATAGTCTCCAGCACTGCACTATAAAAGGCCCTAGGAGGGATATAGAGCTCACTTCAACCAGCTTAAACAAATTGAGTAAACTTGTATGCATCTACAGCAGTTGGTACCAGAGCTTTAAGAAAAACAGTCACGAGTGTATTGTTACTTTCTAAAATTAGTTTCTCGAGTCATGACTTCATGCAAGAAGCTGTCCTGAGAGTCAGGAAAGGAGCAGCGGGCAGCTGACTGCTAAGGAGAATAACGAAAAAATGGTGAGCAAACCAGGTATGAACTGAGAAGGCTTTGCATCAATTATGATGTCAAGAATGGGGTAATCCCCTCCCGAAGTTTCAATTTGTAAAGTGTTAATCTTCAAGTTAAATACTTTGTGTGTTAACTTCAAGCCAATCCAGAAGCTTGCTGCATATTGCAGTCATCAGACGTGTCAACATTAACGTTGAAAATTACCCGTGGTCAGTTTCCTTCCCTTCATGTTTTCCTGTTTATTGCTCTCAATGGCTCATATACAGGTGTAATAAGGCATAATTAAAGAGCAATTAATTATTAATATTCACACCATAAACAGCAAAGTTGGCTAAATGTATGAGTTGCAGAAGTTGGCCTTGTGAAACATAGAACATGAGATGTATACATGCTGACACACCATTTCATGGTACCACTTCATCGTGTCCCAGCCACTTACGCCGCACCCCTACTATTCACAAGTAACCTCACAAGGTCCCCATTTTTACACAGTTGAGGAGCCATGTCTATTTCTTAAAGGGGGGGGAAAAGCACGCGGGATCGATCTTCCGATCACAAGTCTGAGCTCTACCGACTAAGCTAATCCGCCTCTTTATAAGAACAGGAATAATTTCAATGGTATACAAACGGAAACGAATACTCTGAACCATTACTCCAGGAGAACAAAGTGAATGAAACATGACACGCCCATCACATCATATGGATTAAACTGTTTTAAAATTTGTCGAGCTAGAGAGCTGTAAAAAATGGGCAGTACGTCCGTAAACTTTTAGTCCACGTAATGTTTCATTACATATTCGAGCCCACTTTCATGGACTAGTAATCAGATGCATCTTATGCCAGTTAGGAGGTTTGTCGACGCCCTTTCGAACTTCTTTAAGAATTTTAGTGGTGCGAGCATAGCCTTCATCCTATTAAATACGGCGAGGCTGCGAAATTGTTTCGGCAATGGCAACTATATAACTTTCAAACCAATCTGAAAATCACTCCTAAATTGTCTAGAGTTCACCAGGCCTTGTGTCACTTGTAATATATGTTATGTTCGATGGGTATGAAATGCTGCTATTGAGTTCTTTCGCTTTGCCAATTTCCGCAGGGCAAATTTTCGGCGAAACCAGATGGTGATTGAACCTACATATCGTACGTGTCGGAAGCCTCGAACTCTGTGGTATCATCAAACTACAGTACCATCATGTGGAAGCTACACCAATAATGATAGTTGCCCATACAGAAATAAACTGTAATGAAAGGCCAGAACGCGGTGCATGGAAATGCTAAATTAAACTAGCCCTAGTGCAGGCTATCGTCATTGTTCCCAGGTAATTTGCCAAGTGCAATGTGTACATGACATAAAATTCGAAATGTGAAAACACCTGTGAATTGTGCACTGATGACTTCCCGGTGATGGGATTTCATTCGCCATTCGAAAATACCTTGCATTTCTTAGTCATTGCTGCTGATATCAGAAGCGAGCGAGGAGACAGACAAAGATCCCACGTCCATAATTTTTTGGGAACGTCATTCTGGCGTGTGCCTAACCCTACACAAGTAGCAAACATTTATTCAATGGAATAAACGCAAGCCTAATGGTGCTAACATATCTCCTACTAATCATCAAAGTCACGTCCAATGTATGATGTGTTTCTATACGATTTTTCTTCATATGTTGAATGACTCATAGCGTGTTAACTGAGATCAGATGCATGATGGATCAACTAACTATGCAGCAGGGCTAATATTATTCTATGGAAGGCGCCAGTGGTTGCTACAGAGACAACAAATTGGGCAAAGTTAGATGACTTTTTGAACTGCAAATATTCATCGTCCTCAATATTCATGATAACTGTGCCCATAGGAACCGAGCTAATAAGTTCTCCATATCTCTACTAATTCCGATGGTAGATGATTCTACCAATCGACTCCTAAATTTGAAAAAAAATATATATCTTAGGAGAGGCCATCAATTCAAACGTATGCGATCGCTTATAACTCTCCAGAGCCCGTTTGTTCCAATTAGTTGCCCCCCAAAATTCATCGTACGTTTACTGACATTGTGTAGCATTAGAATCTACACAACCCCTCCGTATCGTCAACACTGGCCTGTGAGCAATATTCCGAAAGTATTGCTTCAACATCATTGACTGAGCCGGGAAACGGAATGCCGGAGGAAGATTGAGGCCATAAGAAGGCTGAACGACCTTGCTTTAGCCTACCTATCAACTACATACAAATAGTACTCACATCGCTAGTATAGGTAACACCAGGACATTACCATCAGTGCCTAAAATATCGTCACGTATTACTGTGGTACCAACATATCTTTCCAGATACCATACCTGATTTCTTCTATGAATTTTTGATTAATTTTCAATTTCAAGTTTAAATCAAACGTCGTCTTCGACCATTGTTTCAAATAAAATTGGTACTTGGTTTAGTGTACAACTAACTCTCGAATGGCTGTAAATGGACACCATGTAGCCTACTTCATCTTCAATTGTAGGTTACAAAGTACCTGGCTTTTGGATACGTTCCACGACCCGTAAAGCGACGATGTGTTTAGTGCTATAGTTGTTAGAATCGTTCAATGATATTAATCATGATTCATCATATTCCATTGGTCTTATTTTTCGTCACTGTTCCTCATCCTCCACTCCAGGTTGAACCGTACTGAGAATACAAATCGTACCATTTATAACTTATGCAATTTGCAAAAACAAAGTGTTAAAATTATCACACGAAGTGTATGTTTTTTGTTGGTTGACGAATGGTGGGAATGGTTATTACCAGACACTAGATGGTATGTGCGACAATCACGGGCCCATCGTATTAACAATCGATTCGTCTGGTTTTTCAGATAGCTCATAACATAAAATCATTCCTACCTCTGACTGGTTTAAAAAGACTGCTTCATTAGTCACTGGTATATACACAGTATCTACACAGCATCCACCATCAAGTCGCCACTCTACTACCGTACCATACATCGACCGAAGCTCCTGCCAACCAATTTTGTAAATATTTTACTGACAAAATCTCCGCTATGCGACAAGCCTCGATGACTGGATGTGTATGCGGACTTCAGTTATGCCGAGGCAGTTGCTACATATCTATGACCAGGTCATTCACTCCAACTTCAGATGGACTCTGTCAAATCCAATCATCATGGGGTTCTCCACCAAATCGTGCAGCTTAGATCGATACACGTTCATTGGTTAAATGCTATGCAATTGACACAAAAACCAAAGTGTGAAAAAATTATTCACCGAAGGTATGTTTTTGTTGGTTGACGAGTGGTGGAATGAGTTATTACCAGACACTAGATGGTATTAATGTGACGAAAATCACGGGCCCATGTAAACAATCGATTCGTCTGGTTTTTAAGATAGCTCATAAACATACATCAGTCACCTAGGATGTTTAAAGACAGACATGCTTCATTAGTCACTGGTATATACACAGTATATACACAGTCATCCACAGTCAGTCGCCAATTCCGTCCCATACATCGACCCCGAAGCCTCTGGCCAACCAATTTTGTCAATACTTTACTGACAAATCTCCGATATTCGGACAATTCCTCGATGACCTGGATGTGCATGGGCGGACTTTCATTATGCACGAGGCAGTTGCTACATCATCTATGCAGTCATTCACTCCACTTCATGGACTCTGTATAATCCATCATAATGGCGTCTCCCACCAATCGTGCAGCTTAGATCGCTACCCACGTCATGGTTAAATCCTGTCTCAGACAAGCTGCCCTTTGTTATAACTTATTCTTAACTCTTCCTGGAATCTGGTGCGTACCTTGAAAAACCCTCAAGTTCGCCAAGGTCATCCCATTCTAAGAAACCGAGGTCTCGACCAGAGGAAATGGGTAACTATCGTCCAATCTCAAACCTACCCTTCTTAGCCGAGGTCATGGTGAGAGTTGTGGCCGCTCAACTTCATAAGAGTACCTCAATCAAAATCATTTGGAAACCGATGCAGTCCGCCATCGGAATTCCATCAGTACCGAGACGGCCCCTATATGTGTACAGAACGACATTCTAAGTTCGAATGGCATGAAGGCGATTATGTACCTCCTCATAATCCTCGATCTCGCAGCGGCATTCGACACCATCTGACCACAGTATTCTTCTAAACCGCCTGCAGCATCTGGGTATCGATGGTGTCGCCCACAACTGGCCGCGTTCATACTTGGTAGACAGATCTCAAGCGGTTTCTATCGGAGGTAAACAGTCGCTGACAGCACATCTACGGTTCGGCGTTCCACAGGGGTCAGTTTAGGACCTCTCCTATTTACGGTGTACATTGCACCACTTGGCAACGTGATTCGGCGACACAGTTTTAAATTTCATCAGTATGCCGATTGACAAGCAATTGAATTTCTTTTCAAAATCCGATTCTGTCTCAACAGCAACTATGCTGAGCCGTCTTATGACATCAAAGGCTGGTTTGCTCAGAACAAACTGAAATAAATGATGACAAGACAGAGGCTATGCTGATTCGATTCTCGCTTCGATACCTCGCCGGTTACTATCCACAATATTCATGTGGGTACATCATCAGTCGAACTTACAGATTCCGCCAAGAACATCGGGTTACATTTGACAGCACTTACTCTTTCAGAACCACCATCACCAATACGTGTCGCTCGGTCAACTTCTTCCTTGGAAACTGGCTCACCTCAGGAAATTCTTGTCGGAGAAATCTTGTAAGATCATTACTCATGCAGTAATCACGACAAAACTGGATTCGGGAATTCACTCTTATACAGTTATATGGACTTCCCGAGAATCAAATCAAGCTGCTTCAACGCACGCAGAACACTGCCGCACTTATCATAACCCGTTCTAGGAAGTTTGACCATATAACACCAGTTCTACGCCGATTACATTGGTACCCGTCCTGTACAGAATCCAGTTCAAAATCATCATGATGACGTTCAAGGCCCTCAATGGTTTGGTACCTCAGTACCTCGAGAGAGTGATCGACCGCCGACTTACGAGCGGACACTTCGTTCACATCCCATTTGCTTCTTATACATGTCCCTCGGTGGAATCCGAAGTCCTTCGGTCGTCGCTCATTCTCCGTCGCAGCTCCATACCTGTGGAACGAACTCCCTTTAACACATAAAATCAGCACCAAATGTAAACATATTTAAAAGAAAGCTTAAATGTTATTTATTTACTAAGGCTTATCGTTGAGCACAAGCGCCTTTGAGCATTGGGTTCCTTTGGATACTGGCGCTCTATAATGTTAATTTTATATTATTATTATTCTTACGGGTCATGAATAGTTATATATAGCGGTATGGCAAAAATGTTGAGACTCAACTGCTTCGTATGCTTATATGACTGTATCAATACTCATTCATTACCCGGGTGTTTCGGATGTTCATGTCTATACATGTTTACAATAATCCTAGCAGAGTCATATGGAACGCCGTTTGTGCATAAAATAAGGTTGGTGTGTGTATACTAAATTTGTGCAATTGTGTTTGTGTATATATCGAATTTTGATATGTAGTATAAAAGTTGGACACACACGGAATATGATACACACCACATAATTGTGGTACAATACTTCATATGCAGTACAAAAAATGATATACACACAAAGATGATATGTACACACACATTCAAGCGCCGTTTGTGCAAAAAAGATAATATACGCGCAAAATGATACAAACAAAAGAGATGATATACACACAAAAGTTGATACACACAAAAGATGATACACACAAAAGATGATATAGACACAAAAGTTGATACACACACAAAGAGGATTTACACACACACACATACGAGTATTCATATCCAATGGAGGACCACCGGAAGGATAGGAATGTTGTATTTATTTGTACAGGAGTTCCTCGGACAGATAGGAGATTCGTTACTAAACACAGATTGCAAAATTGTTTTCTCAAGTTCAGTTTACCACCTCTTCCGAGAACCTGTCCCTAACCCCCCCCCCCCAAGGGTGCAGGGCGCCCTCTACATGCATTTCCATGCATTTCCTACCGAGGACCGGGATTTCGGTCCTCGGTTGGAAAAAGGTCCTCGGCTGGACGGTGTGTTTTTCATATGTCGGTCCTCGACTGATAATGAATACATGTGCAAGAGTTGATACACACACCGTACAAGCGCTCTGTGTTTGTGCAAAAAATAGGTAGCCAATCACAAATCGTGTAATATAGACATTTTTTGCTGCCACATTGTGCTGTTGCTCGCTACGCGAGTTAGGGGTTCTCATAGTGTCTCTCCGTAGTGTAGCCAGAGGTGTGGGAGGGAGAATGGGGGTGGGGGACCGACACCAACATTTTTAGGACGTAATTGCCGTTTTGGAGATTGAAGAACAGGTAATTTGGAAAATCGGAAGTTTTTGGGGGACTCGGTGGTAGTCATACGGGTTGTGTGTGTCAAGGGGGAGGCGTGTGCCTGTTCACAGACCGAGGTCATCAGGCGGAATCTCACGCGGTATTTATAGTTTATGGCCTCTCTCACAAATTACATATGGAACTGACAGTCGTATACTCTGACTGTACAGTACATTCTCTCACGAATCTCAAACTTCATTGGAATAGGGAAGGGGGTAAAAATGTTGCATCCTTTGTCGATGCCACTGTAGATAAATTATTCATTTCGATTAGATATCAGCATATAAGTCCCATATAGTGTCATCAAGTTAAAAAAACGGGGACAATTCTTCCCTCTCTGTGTCCTCCAACGGACAACGGGGGATACCCAGGCAAATTCTGACAACTGTAATAGGGGTTGTCGTCATAAAATCTCAAATATAGACAACATGCTAAGGTGGGGTATTTTCAACAAGACATAAGATTTAGGTATACAGATGAGAGTGAAAAACATAGGTTAAATGTTAAATAACCCACATGACAACCGGCCAGCATGACTACCAACTTTCTTTTTAATTTTTTCAACTCACCTTCTTCTCTTTTTTCGAAATATAGATTGCGTCCCAACATCTCTTATTCGGAGGAGAGGCGGGGGATGGGGGGGGGGGGGTATCCGCCACCAAGTTCCCCGGCTACGCCAACTGAATCGGAGAACACTAAAAGGCCCTGAAATATATATAAACTGCGTGAGATTCTGCCTATCTGACATGTTTTTTTTTTTATGAAAGGCCATAAAATACATTTCCGCTTGGTATTCTGCTGAATGACCTTGGTCTTTGAACAGGCATACGCTGCCTCCCTCCAAACACCCAGACTCCGCCAGCAGCCCCCACCAGCATCCCACCCATATGACTTAGTTTGGGACTATTCTGATTTTCCCACTTGCCTCTTCTCCATCCTCCAAAGGATCGACTGCGTCCGCAAGATATTGTTGCCCCCCCCCCCCCCCCCCCCGCAAACACACCTCTGGCTACTCCACTGAGAGACACCGTGGAGAACTCTCTAACCTAGCGTAGGCGAGCATCAGCACAACGTGGCAGTGATAAAACAATCTGTCATCATGGAATGTGTCTGTATATACACGATTTGTGATTGGCTACCTATTTTTTGCACAAACGGCGCGTGTAGCTGTGTGTGTATCATTTCGCACAAATTTAGTATACACACAAACCTGATTTCATGCACAGATGGCGTTCCATAGAGACAAAATTGAGAGAATAGTACCGGAAGATTGTCACTGCATGGAATAGGGCATCTGGCGCGTCCGGCCGGGATATTGCTCGGACTATGGAAAATGATCGCTTTTTCTTGGAAAAGACTGAGAATCGTCGTTAAATCCTTGAAGAGACCCAGATCGACTTACTACCAGCACAATGGTTCTACAAGTATCATGAATAAATTACATCCCGTAGCTGAAACAGCAGCTGCCATGAAGATTGGTTGTTTGTTCGCCTCTCTTACGTTATAACACTCCATACTTCGGATCTTCGATAGTTTGCTTTTACAGGAGAAGAAGTACTGAGGATGGTATATTCTGCTTACTGTATACGGTTCATTCCCACTTAGAAAATGCAAATCGGAGGTTGCCTTTCTCAATATGTACTACGACTGTTCTTCTGCCTTTGAAGGCCTATGGTCATTTACAGATTTGTTTCAAACGAGTACAGGTGAAATGAGAACATAACAAAACCCCACACCCCAAATTTTGAGGTTCTAGCATGTTGCATTGTTGAGATTTACCAATTCACTCATGAGAAATTTGATTAATCTATGACATCAAAGTGGGAACAGTATGGGAGCCGCCCATATACCCTACACAGTGAATGTTGAATTTTGAGCATCATGACAACAGAAATACGAAAAGGGTATTCGCTTAGAAATTATGAGACATATCCCTAATTTTGTGAACGACTTTGTGGGTTTTTATTCGAATCCCATCTATAGTTAGTTTGGTACAAGATTCGAAGTACATGTTTCACATTGACTTTGTATTATAAGGGATCCTGCGGTTCCCCCTGTGATGTCACAAGGCACATTATGCAATAGCCGATTGTGCCTCATCGATATACACTCGAATCGGCTGATTTGTCTGTCTGTTCCTGTCTGTCTGTTTGTATGGGAGACAGAATGTACCTCTTACTTGAATCGTGATTGCAAGGTATCTAGCGTATGGAATAATTATTTCTACTTTGATCGAGGGTAGATCCTCAGCGCTGTACATGTGATCTTATTATTTTGAATAATTATTCCTGTCCATGAAAGCTCGGTATATCTCCCACATCCCCACGCTTTTGCATTAATTCTTTTGGGGAGTCAGTTTTCGTCAATGCTGGCTTTTTTGGTCTGCTATTATTCAATGAATCAATTTGTGTACTATGTTCAGTAACACTTATCAATGAAATGTATTCTTATAGATGGGAACTTGAGATTATTTGCTCAATAAGATTGGATTTTCAGCACAGCGTTCATGTTAATTATGCTAGTGATAATGGTAGTTTCAATAAACAATTTGATGTGTGCCTCTTGCATGAGCGTGGTTGCAGCCATTAGGCTCAACTTTTTGATAACATGTCGAGAGAAACGGACTTCTTCGGAAAATGCTCATCATGTTCCCAGTGTATTTTGTAATTGATATTTGCAGCAGAAGCGGACAATGCACTCTGTTTTATTAGCCGATTAGTATTTGGAACTCTCGCACGAACATCAAATGTGACGTTCAGAATTACAAAGCTGACTGCATTTACGAAAAAGCGAGTCGGATTTCCTCGCAAGGGGGTGGACTGCCTTATTACATTTACAATCACATTTAGTTTCATACTACTTGTCAAATTGACTTGAAATATATGGGGTGGATTGTACTACTGTGTGGATCGGAAGCAGATGAGAACCGGCAGCTGGCTGCTGAAATGTGGATCCGGAGGTGAATGATGAAAATCAGCTGGAAAGTGGAAAGGACAAAACTGAAGCATCTAGGGAGAATTCAGAGTAGAAAAAAAATATTGGAGAAGTAGATAGCAGAAAACTCACTACCTTGGTCACATTCTCGAAGGAATAGTAGTACGCTAACACTTCACACTATAGAGGGGAAGGTCGGAGGAAAGAGAAGGGTCGGATGTCAGAAGGAGCAGTGGTTGACAGTTACGGGGAATGGACAGGGTTGAGCCTCGTGGAAGCAAAACGTCTAGCTCAGAAAAGAGCTGCTCGGAAGAAGATGACAAGGAAATGCGTTCCAGTGGCAGCCAATCGTCTGTATTGACCGCGGCCGAAGATGAAGATGATAGGAGAACTTATGAAACTAGCGACACGGTAGCTGTCGCACTCAGTCACTCGCAAGGTTGGCGCCAGGCCAGGGGAGGGCAGAGGGGGGGGGGAATGCAACCCCCTCCCGTCGGGGATTTCTTCCCATTTCCGACGAGGGCCTATTGCCCCGACAGTATGAATTTTTCCAACCTTCTTTATAAAAAAAAAAAAAACTTATATTGAAGCTAAAAAATTTCTAAAAATATATTCTATTTGTTTGCAGTGTTTCCTCGCTTAGATTGAAAGATCAGCGTATCCATATTCCTACAGACTATACAATCGTGGCATAGGAAACACAAGTCGTATGAATATCGGCGATATGTCACTGCAGGAGAATAATTTGCAGTCCGTTGGGGAGGATGGCCATCCTGCCGTCTACCACTGTTTTTGCCTTTGTGTTATTGGTGTCCTCTCACGACGCAAATACCTTCAGTTCTCAGGCATTTCCCTCGGTATTTTACTGAGAGCGCCTGAATCGAGTGGAAGCCAATGAATGGCGACGAGGACTGAGTAAACATTGCCTTCCACGATGTGTGTTTTATTTATTCATTATTTTATCCGAGAGAAAGTTCAAAAAACTGAAAACCTAATGGCGCTATACGATAGATGGCGCTATACGATAATGAATTGTACAGTCAAAAGCGTAATTTCTACTCGAATTGAAGCCACTGACACGAAGGGGCGCCGTGTTCATAAAACTAACACGTGTTATTTTTTCGCTACCTGTCGTGTGCATTGATAACCTTTATCAAGTTCACAGCTGCAAATGTCACAACATCGTGCAGTCATTGCTACGTATAGAATGAAGTTGTTGCATGGAGTGGACGAAGTGATTCGCGTGGCTGGCGAGTCGACCACCGTGAAAGATTCTGGATACATCATATCTACCAAAGCAGCTCCTCCATGCCACAACCTATTTTAACTCACGTATTATTATTTTTTTTATTATACTAGTATATTTATACACTTTTACATACATGATGATTGGTGATGAGATCAGCTACGATGCTAATCCAACCCGGGGCCTAGTCATAATTATGCTTTCTATTTATTTTCCTTGTTCGATTACAAATGCTAATTTTTTTATATATCATACAAATACGCGTGTGTAATAATATGAACCCATGACTTTCCTCTGTTTTTTCTGTTTTTATTAACAATCTAGGTCACGTCCGTTATACTAAATCTTGCTGCAGGAGTACAATTGGTGCTGCGTTATTTGCTATCTCTCTGAGATGTAATTACCAGGCTGAGGTCGTCAAATCACTTACCTATCACTGTGGGACCTCGGCAATAATGAAATGACCTCATCTGGGAGCAACCCGCTATTTTTCAATTCCCCTGAGCAATCGTCCATCCTGCAAGCCCATCTCATCACTGGATAGCCTTCGGGCATGAAACGAACAGATACGAGAGAGGGTGACATTCGACGGATCTCGTCGATTCACGAACGAGTGACATGTATTACTTCCTGAACGTCCAGAATTCCAGACGCGTTTTTCTTCGCAGTTCTCGGAACCATACCTCCAAACCAGATATCGAACATCTGGCCGAAATGCGATACCCCCTGCTACTGTGTTAATGAATTCTTGTGAATGAATGTGGCAATTGAATGGTACTGGCAAGAAGAGGGCGTATGGAAATGCTGTCGAACTGTTACAAAACACTTCTCTTCTGGAAAGTCGGTTCGAGCTTATAATATATACAATGACAAATTAGCTGCTCATTTGCGATCCCTAGGGACACGATTGCAATAACACTCGAGTTATCAACCTATATATTCTATTCAACCATTTTTATCTGTCCTAGCCAATCCGTATTCCTCTTGAAATTCATTGTATTTATCATATACCACGGAATCCGTTCCCAGCGCAAATCAAGAACAGTATTGGGCTCTGATTTACGAATTCGAGATACTCGTCGCGACGTAAGTCCACAATAAGCAGATATTCACCCCGCTGTCGTCACAAGGTGGCTACGTCTGCTAACCTGCACAACTCAAATGAACTTTCTTGATATCGCATGTCAAACCCCTCTCTTTCTCTTATTCTCTCTTATTTATTTAGTACACTATTGCAATCAGTGATTTTACCGGGGACCTTCGGTATATTGCTCACTACGAATATAGGAGACCCACAAGGCGACTACCCACCTCCATTGCTCTTCACGCTGTATTTAGGCGAAGACACTGAGAGATACATCGATAACCTCTACCTACCATCGCCGAACATTTATGAAAAAACCACCATCACTCAACCCCATCCTGAACGCTTGACGACAAATATTGGATTACACGCACAATACACAACGCATCTAATATGGACAGTTGAGCTAAGTAACAGAGGCCCTGACATCAACAGAATAAGACTATGAATATGAATACAATATAACGAGCGGAGTACGCGGAACGAGAAAGCGTGAATATTTCGAAACCCCATAAAGACATACCGTAAAACGTCAGAAGAAACTAGCGTTGGCATCCATGGAATTTATCAAAAAGATTATGCAATGATTTCCTCTAGAAGAATATTCCAATAGGGTTACTAAAATCAGTCGATCATGTCCTATAGGTAATGAAGCCTTGTGAGGTGAAACCGTTTAGTGGGAGCATCATATCAGAAGACCAATTGATGTCTCCTAGAAGAATATTCCAATAGGGTTACTAAAATCAGTCGATCATGTCCTATAGGTAATGAAGCCTTGTGAAGTGAAACCGTTTAGTGGGAGCATCAATATCAGAAGACCAATTGATGTCTTCTAGAAGAATATTCCGATAGGGTTACTATAATCCGTCGATCATGTCCTATAGGTAATGAAGCCTTGTGAAGTGAAACCGTTTAGTGGGAGCATCAATATCAGAAGACCAATTGATGTCTTCTAGAAGAATATTCCAATAGGTTACTAAAATCAGTCGATCATGTCCTATAGGTAATGAAGCCTTGTGAAGTGAAACCGTTTAGTGGGAGAATCATTACCAGATGACCGCAATAAGATGGCAGTCGGACGAAACGTCCAGCCGTAAAACCAGCCAGACGAGCTTTAAATTAGTCCCACCAGGAGATCAAGAGGAATGCTGATACGTTACGATACTGAAAAACAAAAAAACATCAGGGGAGATCTGCATGTTAGATTTAGACCGCTTTGGTATCCGGGAAGCTTTTACTGAACCGAATATGAAGAACGCTAACCTTTTTCCGACCAAACTAATCGCAAACTATTAGTAGTAAAACAAGCCTGAAATCGGAGGAATAATCCCGAGCAGTAGTTGTTCGGGTCACCCTCACAGGATTCGAGGAAAATATTTAGTCAAATATCGGATGAAATTAGGTCATTTCGAAATGTTAACAAACAATCGGCAGCCGTATATTCTCTCACGATGACTCCACACCGAATAAGGTTTGATTTGAAGGTATATCTTTCCCGTTTTCAAATGTGGTTTGTTCCTTGTGGGTTTTCGATTAAGACTCTACTTTTATTTCCGCTCGAGGAAGCATAATTTGCTACAAAATTTGCTGTCGATCCGCGGGAATTTGTTTCAAGAGAATCTATAGATTCCTTTCGCTCCATTGTGAATGGAGCAACACACAATGTAAAACTCCACTCATCACTCTAATGCTGAATTGACATAATTAGACCAGACCTTTACCCTTGAAGAAGAGGGGTGTTAATGTGAAACATTGAATGACCCGATGTTTGTATCTTATTACGGGATAACTAAAAGCTAATACCTCATATCCATCCAGGTGGAGGTCAAGTTATTGTGTTCACAAGCCTAATATAAATTTTCTAAAAAAATCCCATATTTCCGAACAAGTTCAACAACAGGTGATAAACAGCAGGTTCCCATAAGAAACTATAGGCCATATGCCAACTTATTCAGACCAAGCACTCTGAACTCAAACATTACGGATCCTGTAATCGATGTGAGGAATCTATAGACCAAGCACGAGCTTTATTCGTTTAACATGGTCAGTTCCATTGTGTTCACAATCCGGGCGTCACACACACACACACACAAACATACACACGCATGCACACACACACACAAACTGATACGACTGCAGTTTTAGGGCAATTACGATGGCCTCAAAATCCACTCTACTGTCTCAGATGTGTACATTCACTCCAGCAAATGGATAGGTGAGCTACTGTGCAATCAAATTTTAAACGACAATTCGGTTAGGCCGGTTGTGAGAGCTTCTCATCATTCGTCATCATCAGACCAACTATAATGTAATACACTGGAATACATTATATACAAGTTAGGTCTAAGTGCAAACAAGGCTAGCTTAATTATCCTTTCATATTAAAACAGGCGGAAAAGTTCCGTCCTATGTTCAACAGATTCTCATATTCGTCAATACTGCTCTTTATGGCTGTTGGGCAGCCTTCAACATGTCAATCTCAATTATTCATGTGATATACTATTCGCCGGGCTGAAATGTGAGCAATTCAAACTGTTGACATATTCCCCGCTCTCCTTCTCTTTTGATTATTGTTGGATTGTAACATTTTCGCGAGCGCTTGTTTCATTGAGGCGAGGACGCCCCAGGCCTGTTAAGGAATAAATCGAATCTTCTTGCGCTCTCTTCCACCTGTTGTCAGGTTGTATTGTCGTATAAAAAATACTTGTCATAAACTCCAAAGGCGAACGTTATGTTTGTTCTCACACTTCCACATGGAGGTGACTATTACATATTGAACCATCATGAGAGGGTGGGGATTAATGGTATATTATTCAGCCGACAAAGTGTATGTCTGAATTTCCTAAACCTTGAGATATGCTTGTAGCACGGTCGTCTCTTGTAGGCAGGGTAGAGTTTTGGAGTTATGGGGGATGCCTGAATATCTGATATCACTGTCCCGGGGATTGCGAGCCCGTTGTAGGGTAAACTCTCCTTCCTTCTTTCATTGTGCTGTATGAGTTGTTTATCTGCTGAAAGTGGCATTCTCCACTGTTTCTTGCATAATATCCTTTCCGGTGCATGTGTATTTTAGTAATTCTGTGTAATCTCATCTGCTATAGATTCTTGGAGCTAGGGACTGCTGCGGGCGTAAATTCCGTAATTAAAATCGTGATATTGCATGGAGGCTGTAGGGATGGAGATAAGTCGCCTAAAAGCACCATGTAGTGGACTCTTTTTCAGTCATTTAATTTAATGTTTCATTCGGCCTTTGAAATAAGCATCAGTGATATTGAAAATGAGTGCCTTTCTTCGATCTGCATCAGAAAGAAGAACTCCAGTTAAAATTACAGCACTCAAAATTCTATTATTGGATGGAGAAAAAGGGTGACCATGTCTGCGAATTTTAAGAAAAGCCAGCCCGCTGCAACAAATGTATATATCGCCACAGGGACTCATTCCACGAAATTACAAATTTTGACCTAATACTATCGTTGAAGAAAAAAAAACAGTTGTAATTTGTATACCAGTCAATACAATGATTACTAGACAGTATGGGGGGTAGCTTCCGTGCTGGAAAGATGGACTTGGAATGAGGCTTAGGACCGTCCCCGCAATAAGAGGCACATTACCAGTCTGGCTACGAATAGATTGGGAGAGAAGGTATATGTTTCTTCTAATCGAGCGAGCAGGTTTGGTACTTGACGTACAGTACACACAAATTGGGGTGGGCTAACTTTAATGAGGTCGAATTCCCCTCGTAAGTGAGGGTAGTTGAGCAAGGGGGGGGGGGGGTGAAGAGTTGTCGATAATGTAGTGTTGTCCTACTTGAGTGAAGTTGAACTTCTTATCAAGCTTATGTTCCAATGTCTGGTTCAGGGTTTTCCCGCGGGAAGAGAAAGTTCGGCAATCTCTAGGGAATCGGGCTAAGTTATTTTAGCGGTCAGCCACAGGGACGGGCGTCGTCGAAGTGGCATTGTTCTGAGCGGGTTCATATTGATATGACTATTGAAAATGGAGCTACAAAACGCGGTTCCCGTGTTACCTAGGACAAACTTTGATGTGGCTTAGAATAGCTAGCTCGGACGCAGGGCTACGTCAGCGAAGGGGTTAGTTGAAATAGCGTTGTAAACGAAGTCAATATGGAATACAACATTTGGCTACTACAGTACACCCGAAAGGAAACCCTAACAAACGTGTGCATGATCAGGCGCGAAGCAGACAATTTTATGATGAAAGGGTTTTGTTCCCTGCAGAATTGTGTCATGTTCCAGGCTGAAATCGCAGGAAAATTGCTCCACTCGTAGGTTCGCCATTGTGAATAGTCTATTGGTCAGCGTGAAAGTATTCTTCGTCACTGTGCCTTCTCGCGCCGGGGTTGTTGCCATATAGTTTTACGAACTTAGGGGTTTTAGGGATCAGAGACGACGCTCGGAAACCCGACTTGTGGTTTTGCAAATACTAAAATCCCCTACACTCCGTAACTACGCCCCTGTCGCTCAGTTGTTTACGTATATTGCGTGGATTGACACTGCTCCCAGGCTGCCCCAAGACTCCCTGATCAAATAGGCCAATACAAACAAGTAATTCTCAGAGCTGCAATGTGAGTAGCTCATACACAGAGATATATTCCCTTGGTGTTCCTCGTCAATATTGCATGGTAAGATTATCTCCGGAGATACCTCTTGCTTGTATATCATAGAACTTATGACGTCAGGTCGCTCGACCAAGAACTCTAGTTCAGTAACAGGAATTTTAAAGGAGACACAAGAGTAGACAAATTCGAGTTTCGGCAGAAAACTGAACATTTCTTATCAATATTGTGTTGTTCCTTTTATAATCAGTATTTACTACGCACCATTCATAATAAATTTACCTATTTAGAACACAGCCATTATCGGAGTGACAGCGGAAGCAACAGTTTCTCGTTTTTACTGAGAGCAACATTGTTAATGGTGGAATAGCATCCAAGAGAACCCTTTGAGTTGAAGATGTCCAAATCGACACCAAAGTCGTTTTCACTGTTGTTCCAAGCTGTCGATATGTGGCAATCAATCCATCAGTCAGAAATTCGATTGGCAATCACATTTCAATAGATTCGCCATTGTTAATCTTTTCTGATTTATTGCACAGTTTAAAGTGCATATTGCCGCCTCAGTATTAACAGACTTACCACCTTCGTGGCACTTTCGATCATTTCCGAAGTGGAACTTACACCTTTATTCTTGTCCAATGTTACTCAAATAATAATAAATGAATAAATAATAAATTTCGTGATGCTGATAAAGTGTTATACTCGAAACCTTTGGAATAACTCTATAGTCACTTTATTATACACCTTTTTCTTTTCGGTGTAGCAAGTTTGCTTCTAAATATGTCATAGGATGTTATCTACAGGGAAGTCTAAGAATTCATTTTGATGTTTCATATAATCACAAGACACCACATTTGAATCCTTTCATGTAGTATTTAGTAACAATGAGCATAACAATACCTACAGGGGCCTAAGATTTTCTGTCATCTTAACCTACAAGGTAAAAATTGCAGGCCCAATGTAGGATTATGTGAGCGGGGGGCCCGTCACAAAACTCGTTTCTCCTTTTCTTCTTCCCGTGATGCATCGAATGAAAGTAGGAGTAACGTTCAGTATTTAAAAAGGTGAGTATTGTAACTCGATGTTTGTGTGTAAGGCCTCGAAATATATATACTAATATGACTAGTGCCAGCAGCAGTCTGCAGCATGGCACATGAAGGTAGGACGCAACGTCAACGACATGCGTTTTGAAATGAAGTGTCTCGTAACACCTTAATCAGCGACTCTAGTGTGCGTTCGTTGCGTCATTTCCAGCATCACTATGTGCCGGTGTTTATTGATGCATATACACCATGATAATATGCGATTGCAAATTAGTTGTCTACTAAAAATAGGTCTTGGTGATTTGATATTCATACACGAGTCGTTAATAATTGATGCAATGTGCAGCGAGGTAGTCATACGTGAAAACAGACACTACTACTAGAGAAAGATGCTCCAGAAAATCTATCCTATTTCCAAATTCTCTTGACTATAGTTATTCGTTCATAAGCAATTCGAGACTTACCTCTAAAACCAGTTGTATCAAAACATGCAACAGTACATTGGTTGTGAAAGCAGTCAGTCAACTGTTATAAATAACGCTGAATAAAGTATGACATCTGAATGGATTGAAGCGAAGCGCTGTTTTATCAAAGGATAACCGATTCCTGAGGGGGGTGGGGGAGGGGTGGGGGGGGGTAGGCCTACCCAACCTGTAGCTATACCATTAAATGGAGGTTATTCAGTGAACAAACTGAAGTAGTCACTCGATTTTGCAATTGTCAGTTACCAGAGTGACGTTCTCATGACGTCATCGCACTTTCCCATTTTGTAGTTCACATAATTTATTCGAGCTGTGACTCAAGCAGTGTATCAAGCATGCAACCATCTAGAGTGAGCAGGAGTGTCTGTAGAATGTGAATGGAAAAGAAGCAAAGAAGGCATGAGGAATCAGTAGATATATACCATCTGCGAACCTAGGTGTGACGAGTTAGAATCAAGGAGACGAAAGAGGCTAGTTCAATAAACGTGAACTGTACGAAGAGTTTTCACGATACTCGTTCTCTCATTGAGGATGGGTTAAGATTACTAGTTAACACTACGGTGAAGGTTTCGAATAACCTCCTGCATTGATTCGCCTGGTTGTGAGAGGAGGGTGTACCACAGTACATGGCAATGAAAATACAATCAGACAAGCAAGCAGTCTATCAAATATATGATATTATTAAACTAGATAAATGTGAGAATCTGTCCCACTCTTCTTTACAGCAGGCTTTTGGGCATTGTCTATGTCGTACTGTCGTATGTTACCATATGTACGTTATAATTCGAGTTTTCACTAAATTAGTTTTCTATTTGAAAAAATTTAACAAATGTGGGTGCCAATAAAAAGTGGTCAGAAGATAATGTTACGGCCCGTTTACTCAATCTTGCATGTAGACGTTTTACACCATGTAATTTCGACACCCCTAATAAGGCTAAAAAATCCCCCCGGCTGGGGTCAGGTGGCAGTGAGGACATGGAATAATAAATGAAACAGCAGTTACTACTTGCAATTACAGGCTTCGAATTGAACACAAATGGAACTTAGACCATAACAGTACCATGTCCCACCGCTTTGCAGGCCGGAGCAGTCCTTCTTGCAACAACAGCAGCCTCGCACCAATGCCCCACATATTGTCTCATACAACAAGTAATGAGGTGGTAATTAATAAACTTTACTCGTACGTGCGAGGTTTGATTGAAGACCTCGTAGCACTACTTCTGTGTTGGCTTCAGTCACAGTTTAGGATGTAAAAGTACAGAAAGTATTACCATCCTCCATTTTGGACAATAATATGCAAAATATGCAAATGGTGCGTTGACAGTGGACATAATGCGCGATGTGAGTTTAAGACACCATTCACTTAACAGTATATCTAGCTAAAGGCGAAGGGAGCAAGACGACCTATACTGAGAAACAGTAGAAAGGTCAAGAACTTCAGTTTTCTTGACAGGAGACATGTTGTCGGGCTTGTTATGCATTCGGAAACTCGACTAAGCTAAACTAAACTAGGTATCTGGTACTACCTGTATTGAGCCAGCGGGATTTCTCTCATGACGTCTATTGTGTGATTTGTTATGGAATCAGGGCGGTTGATCAATTCCATGGCCACATTCGCTTCATTACTTCCTACTGTATCTACTAGTAAAATCAACTCCATGTGCTACCCGGCAAACATGTAGCGAAAGTTAAAAGAAAATTTGAAAAGATTTGCTAACAAGAGCGGGGACTGGAGACTATAGCTAGTAAATGATAAAAATAAAATAAAAACAACAAAAGGACAAGGTGCTATGGATTGCACAGAAACCCCTTGAGAAGTGTTAAACAAAAACCATTCCTTACGTCCCTCCTACGAGCGCGGAAACGAAATGCTCGCACTTCTCACCAGCAACGATTTCAATGTATGGAAGATTATTATTCGAGTGTTCTATCGAAAATACCAACCATCCCAAGGATCTCAAACAGAATTACTGCCTTTGTGCAGCGAGCATGAAGAAACGGAAATGATTCACACCTGGAAAAGCGGATGAGTCAGCAAGGTTAAAAAAGTCGACAAATTCAAATTCCTGCCCAAATTGTAAATCCCCATATTCCCTTGTCACTCTCTCCTAAAAGATCAGAGCTTTTGTTTGTTCAGCTTAGGCGGGTAGTAAGCAGAAGCGTACGCGTGTCTGCCTTCCGGATGCAAGGGTGGAGGACGTAAGTGCGAGAGTAAGCATGATCGTGGGGTACGAAGAGGGGTGGTTGGTAATAGGGAACCGCAACCTTGGGGGACTGCCAGGATTGCCCTTGGATCCCGATTATTTAAAGTGTTGTGCAAGAGTCACTAGGTCCAAAGGTCCGATTTGTGGTATTCTTCCTAGGTTGCGGTCGGGTTGATGATAGGTAGATAGGGGCCTCAACAGGTGATTGGAGTTGGAATGCGCTGGCAAGGAATTGCAGTTTCGGACGTTCGGTTCTGAGGAACGAGGATTTTGTCGCTAAGGGATGTCTTCACTAAATGGCACAGGGCCTCAGGGCAGGAAAGTGGTAATTTCTTCCACTACTACAGGGTTGGGAATAGTAGTCCACGCAAGTGGTACTAGGCCGGGCAAGCTGTTTTTCTGCGCTAATGTTCAAAGTCTCAGGAACAAATTTGATGAGTTTCGAAAGGTTCACGATCCAGTATGTTGCTTATAGGCAAAGTCGGACAGATACTCTCGTGACATTGGGGGAGTTGTTGTTGTGAGTGCTGAGAATAGCATTGACTGATTGAGAAAACAGATATTGTTGTTAGTTACGTCAATTATGTTTGGTTGAAAGCCCAGTCCACTTTCAGGTATTTCCAAGATCCCTTATAGTAGGTGTTGTAATCGTCACCCAACCCGCTCTGAAAGCAATAACTCGATTCTTTTTGACATGCTTTTCAAAGCTTCCGATAAGCGTATAATTATTATGGGTGATTCCATTTATCCGGATATTTCTTGGTCTGATTGTAATAGTGGTAGGTAGAATTCTGCATTTCGTAATGTCGCCCAATCATCTCACAGCATGTGCATTGTCCTACACAGAAGTATACTATTCAGATTTGAGTTCTGAGCAGTGATCCAGGTTCCGTGGATAATGTAGCGAGTTCAGGTAAGCTTGGTTCAACGTGATCAAGATATTATGCTTTCGACTGTTCGATGTGTCTTGTTCTGTTACAATATCCACAGAGCCGTTTACACGTCGTGTTTCTCGGCCGATTGGATGGCTTTCGAGTTTTCTGAGTTGTAGATCGGTCTGATTTCTCAGGAAAATGTGAATGATGTTGCCTCAGGGAAGGGTTTCATTGGTAAAGTTAACGGTTACTGAAAGTTTACGTTCCATGGAAAAAAGAGTCGCACTGTGAACAAAGGGCTTCTAGGATGAAAAGGGAGGCCTTTCTGGCAGTTAAGCGAAAGAGATACTTTGGGAACGGCGACATTATCGTTATACTGGTTTATTTTGCTGATTTAGATAAGTTTTCAAAGACGTTCAGCAGAGGCTAGTCCAACGTTCAGGTTCTGGTACTAAGCTCGATTTCGAGAGGAAGATGTGCCGCTAATATTGAAGACAATCCTCGTGCGTGTTTCTCTTATGTTAGGAGGAAACTGAAAGCGAATAGCAACCAGCGAGATTCGGGAGAGGCTAGCGTTCTTAATGTTTCGTCGATATTCACCAGTATAAATTCAGGACCGTGTGGTGGGGTTGCCTCATGATACTATTGGTAATATAGAATGTTGCTGATGTGAAAAGGAGAAACTGGCAGAAGCTTAAAGTCGTAAAGCTCCTGGTCGGACGGAGTTCACACTTCTTATTGAAATATTTTGCCGAGCAGTTGGCTGTTCCATTAGCTATTATTTTCCAATGAAAACCTTCAGAAATGATGTTCGGTATGATTGGGAGGAGAGCAATTCTTTTCGAGAAAGCAATCCCCCCCCCCGGTCTCTTCTTGCAATACAGCCAGTGAGTCTTACTAGTGTGTCTGCAAGGTGTTTAGAACCTCATTATTCGGGATCATATTGTCGGAGTATTTTCAATGAGGTGTAGTCTAATGCGGGGTTTCAACATGGTTTCGGGAAAATCGTCGTGTTGACAATCTCTTAGAAATGTGGAAGTTGTATTAGTGAGTTGACAAACGGCAGTGCGTGTTGATATATTTTCCTAGACTTACAAAAGCTCTCGACAGATCCTCATGAGCGTCTCTGCTTGAATGGTATAGTTTGGCATAAGGGAAATGTTATTGAGGGGAGTGCGTTCGTCTCCTTGGAAAAAAAAGTCAATAGTAGGGGTCCCCACGGATCAGTTCTTGAGCCTCTCCGGTTTCGGTCGTATATGGCGATCTCGAAAATTCGATGCATTCCAGAGTTTAAAAGTTTGAGGACGATAACAAGTTGTATCGATGAGGGTGATTCGAAACGAAGATGTTGCGAATTGTTAACGGGAACTTGATATAATACCAAATGGTCTTTCGATTGGCAAATGCTATGCAGGCTGGTTTCCCAATCGCAACGCTTAGTTCAAGTTAAATAGGCAGAAATATTTATCAGGTGAATTAGAAAAGGATCCCGGTGTTTCATTTTGTTTCCTCTTTGGAACCTCTGAGCAGTGGGCGAAGCGGGAGGAAAGGTAATTGGGTTCGTGGCTAGATTAGGAATTCGGTTGCCTCGATAAGATATGTGCCAGGCTTTTGCAGCTGTTGAGACCTCGCCCTGGAGTACCTGTCCAGGTATGGAATCCATATTTCTCGAAGACAAATAGATAATTTGAAAACGTTCAGCGAAGGCATAGATCAATTAACTGTCGTAGAGAGATTTACCTTATAAAGGAATGATTGAGGCGTCTCGGTATTCGATGGAGTGAGCGAATCGAGGTGATGATTGGTTCAAGGTTTTGAAAATTGTTCATGGATTTGAGGGCCTTCCTACCACCAATAGGGTCATTGCCTCAAGTTCGTGGTAAACGCTTGTAGATTGGACATTCGCAGAGACTTATTGATGAGTTAATAGTCTCGCTGAAGAGATGTTGTTCTTCTAAGCGTGGTGAAGCATTCAAGAAACAGTCTTGATTTATTTCAAGAATTTGGGGCGAATGCATAGGAATCGGGTTTTTCTTCTCTGTGGGGATGGGTGGCCTCACAAGGATTTGGTCTTCTAACCCTTCACTAAAACTAAACCTAATCCTTTGGTGAATAGGACAGAACGACCGTACGATCACACTGCCTACCGCGAGTACTTTCGTTATGGGCATATATTTCGCGCGTTACAGGTACTTAAGATGCTGCCTGATATTTGTTTTCAGGAGTTGGGGGCTTCAGATGTATTAGAACAGACAACACACCTCTACCAACTCACGACTAGTCAACGAAACAAAATTCAAAACAAAGCCTCGGATTGTATCCTGCTCTCCAATAACACCGTGACGTACACTATTATATTCTGAAGTATCGTCTGAAGTTCGTTCAGGCGGCATGGATATATCGGAAGAACTCCCAATTAAGAGGTGACAGCGTTACTATTATAATGTGAAGAAATTCGTGAGTTAGGAAGTACCGCTTAGCCACTGCTGCCGCATGATTGATTTGTCTATAGTCAGCACTAAGTGAATAACTCCTTTCCGTTCTATTCAGTAGCGAGTGACTAGGGAATTAACGAAGAACCTGAGGATGACGAAGTAGGAAATGAGGAGTCCGCCTAGTCCTGCTGTTGAACAAAACTACCACTTTGTGTGAGGCTTTCGGCTCGGTAACCTGCAGCGAATAGAAGAAGGGGAAGCTGAAAATGCATTATGAAACACGTTCTACGAATAAATATTGAATACTGACGAGGTTTCCAATGGACGATTTGTTAGTCTGTAGAGAGATAGATAGATGATAGATAGATAGATAGATAGATAGAAGTAGTAGATAGCTAGATAGATAAGATAGATAGATAGATTGTAATTGTAACTGTAGTGTAATTGGCAACGGTTCCCAATTACTGTGGGTATTAATATTATATTAATATTATTCCAGTCGTAAATTGTGGACATAAATTGGAGTTTATAAGGCCATGGAAGTCTTTCACAGCTTGCCGGAGCGGTCTCCACAGAGTACTTTCCAGTTGCAAGTCTGGGAATTATCTGCCAGGTGGATTACACCATCTGTTCGCTATTTAATACGAAAGGTGACATTTTATTTACTTGATTTATTTAATTGCTCAAAGAAGGTTTTTTTTATTTCGAATTTTTCCCACCATATTTTTTTCAATGTTGTGGCTGT
Organism: Sclerodactyla briareus; assembly: GCA_026419785.1. Taxonomy (NCBI): domain Eukaryota; kingdom Metazoa; phylum Echinodermata; class Holothuroidea; order Dendrochirotida; family Sclerodactylidae; genus Sclerodactyla; species Sclerodactyla briareus. Next base: position 103,023 of record JAODTK010001654.1, on the reverse strand, counting down.
AAGATCAGTTGTAGGGGACTATGATCTGTTGCTCCAGAACATCGCACAAAACGGCTTTCGTCTGTGATGGGTTATGTGGTCTTGAGTCAAGCGCATTACCATTTGGCCTAAAGAATGCCAGCCAACACTTCCAGAACCTACTGCGACATGTCTTGAAACCACTGAATTCATCTGGGCTCAGACAGCGCTATTTCCATACATGCGTATTGGCATTCATTCCCCAGATGTTCAAAGTCACTTTCAGGATTTGAGGGCGGTCCTGGACTGCTGAGGGCAGCCAGGGCTGACGGTGTAATCTTCAAAGTGCCAGATACTGTTCGGACCAGGTTAGTTTTTGAGGTATGTGTTGATAGAGGCTGGCATTAACCTGGAATCCTTCTAAGTCAGAGGCTGTTGAGCAGTTCCCTACCTCAGCGGATAAAAAATCCCTTGAAAGATTCTTGGGCCTCACAGGCTGGTGTGTGCCAAAAATTTGCCAGAGAACTATGCAATATGTAGACCCTTGAATAGGGCACGGCCCGTAAGGAGGGTCGTTTAGGGATATTGTCTGTAGCATGAAAGGTCATTTACGGAGCTGAACAAGCAATTGCACGTTGCAGTTGCATTGGCGATACAAGATTTCAGAAGCCTTTCGAGGTTCCATTGTGAGTATCGAATGTGGGTCTTGGAGCGGCACGGATTCAAAGGAAATGAAGGAGGTGAGCCGCGGGGTATCGAGTTTGCATCAATTAAGGGCCATTGAAGGTGCCAGAATTGCAGTGATTCTGCCCAGAGTTGGAGTGTTTGGCGGTCGTGTGGGCCTTTCAGAAATGGATGAGCTAATTGAAATTCCATCCGAGTTTTCACAGACCACCGGCACTCGTTTGGATGCTGCGAAATAAGCAGCTCAAAGGGAAGTTGGTCAGATGTGCCCTAAAGTTACAGGAGTACAGTTAATACTGTTCACATCGTCGGGTGCCACAAAATTTGGTAGCTGATGCCCTATCTCGTGCATTAGTTGGGGTGGTTCATTTATGAGAACAATGTGTGTTCCATCCAGCTTGTAAGGGGGACCAGCAGCTAAAATAAATTGGGTCCCGTGGCTGTAGTTGCGATGAGTGGTTTCAAGTGGCGGTGCCTAATAAGCAAAGGCATGGCGGTGCCTAGGGTTGAATAAGCATAAGGTCAATGAGATGCCGAATTTTATTGTATGAATTGTACTCCGGCGGCTAGCCCGTCGCACGATAGGGTTGTTGGGGTTAGGAGCCCATGTGACTACGGGGGTAGTTCCTCGGTATATGTTTGACAGCATACTAACGAATCATCCGAGCTGCCAGCAAAAAGATGAGTTTGTTGCTGATATGTTGGCGAGTTGGCCGATCCGAATTGTAGTCCAAGTGCGTATCAGCCATTGTAGGAAGAACAAGTTGCCTCAAAAAAACCCCCCGGGGTTTTTGTAGCACTTCAGGTCACACGCAAGATTGTTGCCCGACCTCACGCCTTCAACATGGCGGTATCAGTTCACTATCAATGTTCACCGGCTTTCCCCCATTTTGGGGTCAGGGAAAAACATGACCTAAAAATTGTGAGAAGTTTTGGTGGAAAGTTTAAGACGAGATTTGGAAGCTTGTATTAAGCGATGAGGTGGTGGTCAACGTTTGTAAACCTGTGTATCAAAAAACCAGGGGATTCATGGGGTCAACTTCTAGTTTCAGGCCCTGGGGAGAAGTACTAGCCATGGATCTTCCGGCCCATTTCCTGAGAGTAAAGAGGGAAACTTGTTATTCTGGTGGTCACTGATCATTTTTCGAAGTTTTCATTGCTAATACTTTGAAGCGAGCTACTGGTAAGGTTTCGGCAGCGGGGTCCGAGACAGATGTTTTGTACTTTGGGTGCCCCCTGCCGGAGTTGGTACTGACAATGGACTCAGATGGTCTCCCGTAGGTGCAGGGGGAGATTTGTGTTTATGGGGCGTACAGAGGAGTTTTTCCACAGGCCTATCACACACAGCAAAATGGGTTAGAGAGGGGTGTGAATAGGAACTGGTGTCCATGTTGTTGCTGTTTTGTGGGTTCTAATCACAGAGATTGGGACAAAGTATGGATGGAATTTATTGTTTTTTTGGGCGTTGAATTCCTTTCAGCATGACGCACCACGGGTATGCTCCAGAGACAGAGGTTCTTTGGCCGTAAAAGGACAAGCCGACCCATCCCCCGGCCGTGAGTGGTGGATGATATGAAGTAGGTGGGACCCGATGGGGCTGGGTGGACAAGACAGCGGGAGGGGGTGGGGGTTAGAAATCAGATGTTTCTTACAAGCACGTGAGAATGTTTCTCGACAGAATGAGAGGAACAAAGAAGTATGATAGTAAGAGACAAGAAGTGAGTTTTCAAGCTGTGTGATAGGTTAATGCTTAAGGCTCATCCGATCAAATTTGCCAGAGCATTTTCTTCTAATTGAGGCACCACGTTGGGGGGCCCATACAGTATTGAGGGAGAAATTATCCCCAGTAAACTGTGCTCTACATGCATGAGAATGGGGACAAGAGGGTTGCTCACGTTGAGCAATTGAAGTTGGTACTTAAGGGGTAGGTTCTGGGGAGGGGAAGTGGATGTAGGGACTATCTCTGGTGCTATCATAGTATTGGAATGTATTCCCTTGTTCGGATTGGGTTCTATGCATATGCATTATTATCTATCTTGTTGTTGTGTGAATTAGGCACTGCTGCAGTCTGTAGGTGAATCTTTAATGTTTTTTTTCTGGTTGTTCATAAGGTTAGGTGTTGGTGCTATACTAAGTATATTGCTGTATTGGTAATGTTGTGTCTTGATGCTGCCTGCGTGGAGGCCAGATAAGGGAACTTTAGCTGAATACAGATAGTACAGCACCAACCTTGAAGATTTTCAGTTCTTTTAGTTTTTTTTTCCTTCTTAGTTTATATATTTTATATTGCTTGTCCTGCCCCGCCCGCCAGGCCAAGGCTATATCCACAGTGGCAATACACGACGTGACCTGTTTGCGTTTATGTTTCTGCAGACGAAGCGTGGTTTAACGGGGGTTCATACTGAAAAATAGTCGCGTAACTGGTAAATAGACAAAATAGCTAGGGCTATTTCAAGCTATTCTAATTAATTTAACTTCCAAAAAATCTTTCATTGATATCATTCTCAAATTTGCGCGATGTGTTTCATAAGCCTTCTGCTAAGTGCGATTTCCATATGTGTCCACCCTCATGACTGTAACGTCATATATACTACCAATGAATAAACTACCAATCAACGACCCCTGTTTCACGTCGAGGCCTCGTCAATCATCATCGCACAATGCATGGACTGTTATTCATTAACAAGATTTGTTCGTGCTCCTTTGACGGCTATTACCTGAACAATTGAACATTGTTTTGAATACTATTGGGACTATCAGCCGACGCTACTGGTTGAATAACATGCCTATAGTACGGAGACAACTACAGTGGCTTAAGCGTGAAGTCCGAACAGTTAACTCACGGGTAGGGCACGACCAGTGTCATTCCCAAACAAACAGTGTATGAATAGTCAATAACAGTAACGAACAAGCGACGATGCTATCAGAGAGGTAGCTTGCGAATTGGTTGAAGGCATGGACAGATGTCACGCGCGTTATGCCATTCGACGTCACATGAAAGGTCTGGGCTGATCCCATACGCATGCAACCTGGGCTGATCTTGATTGTTATGTGCCAGCACAGGTGAGAGCAGGGACATAGTTCTGCGTGATAAGACTGGCGTCAATTTGTGGGTCGCATAAGGTGAAGGGGATGACGTGGTGAAGACATTTTCTAGCTGTTGAGGTTAATAATATACGACACGGCGGGTTTGTGAGGCCAGGAGTACCACAGTGCTAGTTGTTTTGACATGCCACTTCTCGGTTTATTTAGGTGGTCTGGTCGTGTGGATTTGCGGCTGCCGTCGTCAACGTCACATCTTTCCTGTGTTAGCGGATCGGAGGGCTCGCGGTATTTCTTAGTCCACATCGGGTTGAGGGTCGTCTTAGGCTTAATCAAGTCGTCGGGGTGCTGGTCAGGTCGAGGTATTATACTTTCGGCATCATCCTGGCTTGGGCTAGTCTTGGTGCTACACGGCGGCAGGACGTTGTCTGCAATATCCTGCTCTGTTTTGAACAGGGGAAGGCTTGGCACTGAACCTTCAACGGCGAGCGTTCCGAAACTACTCACATAGTAGCGAGTCGCGGTCTGCAAGCGATGGAGTGGGCATTATCGTTCGGAGTGGAGCATCTTCCGTCTACGGGCCCTAGCCCTCCCTATCCGGTGTGTTCGTTACTAAGACAGTAGAGTGCAATAGTTTGCTGATCAATGGTTATAGTAGTATGTAAATGGGCGGATGACGACCCCAAATCACCAAAATCACCCAAGGCTCTCTGAAACTGACTTGGTTTTCACCACAAAATCACCAGGTCTCCTGAAAATAACTTGAGGCATCAGTCTAAAGCCATAGCACTCGTCCGTAACACCATTCTCGTGTATGCACCTCTTGGTGTTAAGTTGACTAAAGACTAAATGAAATCTGGATTATAATGGAAGGGGTCATTACCCATTCTGGTTCCAGCTCCATGTCCAATCTCTAATCTATTTTAAACCTGACGCTGAATCATAATTTTTGAATAAGCTCCTTTTTGTGTTTATCTAGAGCTGCCTGACGAGTATCATTATCTGGTACAGCAGATGCAGGGTTTTGCTTTCTTCTGATACTTTCTTTCATTTCAGGAACTTGGCCTAGTTCATTGGTAATAAGTAGAAATCTTCTTGACGGAGGCACCATCATCCAGAGCTTGTGAAATCTATTCACAAATAGTATTTAGTTTGACTCTGCCAAATTATAATTTCATTATGTTTTTTAGTATTAGTTTAAGTTTTTTATTGGAAACATTTGGTGCCAACACAATAACACCCCAAGCAATAGCAACACCCAACCTTTGCCAGAGCAAATCCAACGGTGAAGAATAACTGCACAATAACTTCAATACTGAAGCGCACGCAACAACTCACCCACCTCTGAAATGGTTTATAATGTAGTATAGTATTAATAATTTTGTTAACTTTTTAATACAGGGAACAATTCTTTTTATCTCTTTCAGCTTCTATTAGTCATTAAATATCAATTTTTTTTAGTCTGAAATACCTAATTCTGCGTAACTTCGGATAAAGTTTTTTGTAGGCTAACGTCTTTATAAGTATAAATATATTAATGCCTCATCATTAAAAAAAATATCGGGTGGTTGGGGAATACTGTACAGTTTTTCGGAGGCTTGACAGTAGTATTGTACCACCAGAGGCATACCCTGGTACTGATCCGATTCAATTCAGAATACTGTGAGTTTTCATGAAAAAATGAGACAGAACAATAGTTATAGCAGACTGGCGCAGAGAATAAGCTAGAGTACTGTCGATAAACTCTTTGTCTCCTCCGAAATGACGTTAATAACTCTCCTTTAAATATTAATTGATTATCCAACTAATGACGGTTCAAACCAGTAGGTGTTTAAAGGGGGGTAGTGGGAAAAGTCGACGGGAGCATCGCCCGCTAAAGTTGGGGGATATATCCTCCTATCCCCCGCGGGATGTGCGCCAGAGCGCATATGATATTTGATATACAGTATACTTCTCGAATTATTACATAATTATTCTCGTTTAATGTTTTTTCACATAAAATAAAATATCTGATTATTGTTCTGCCTCATCCTTTGCTTGCGTGTTATCCAGTTATCATAGACACCATTCGTTGCGAGTGTCACCTGTTCGGAAGTTACTCGTGAGAAAAACGTATATACGATTCCATATTTCTATTGCGGCGTTGCCATAGCAATTGTTACCCCCAACTGCTAGGGCCCATAGAATTGCCAAGGTGTAGAAAAGTCAAATGCTGCCTCTTTATCAGATGTCACGAAGTCAATGTTCTATCACACTGCTCATCTCGAATGACGTTAAATCGTTTCCATGTCACCGAAGAGGGTAATTAATTCCCCCGTGGCCCCGTGCGGCGTACTATATCTGCCGGTGGTTTAAATGTTGCTTACCGGCAGTGCCAGCTGGAACTATAGAGCATCGTATCCTGGCAATTATTGGGCCAGGCCAAAAAATTGGCAAAACTGGCGATAAGCCAGACTTGTGTCACTATGCTTACGAACACGCAAGGACTATCCGAAATTCAATGTTCTTAAAATTTCTGCTCAGAAAAATCCCCCTCTGGAACCGAGCGACAAGGATGTAAGACAAGTCAAGTAGTCCTAGTATATTCTACAAACAGAGGTAATTTATACTTCCAAACTTGGCCGGCGAGTTAAATATTTCACTGTGTTGATTGCAACAATTGAGTTCTGCGTGGAGAAACGTAGCATAACTGCGTGTGAGCAACAACAAGATATCTATGATGAAGCACTCGTCACTCTGAGATACGATACTTGCTGGGTAGTAGGAAACAAGCTAACACATTTGATAGCATGGGACGAAATCTCGTAACGAGTATAGCAATCCTCATTAAGTTGAAGTCGCCATGACTTCAAACTTAGTACCGTTTAGGCATGTGGAAGAGGAACCTCATACGCTGTCCTCGCTTGGCTATACATCTCCAGTGAGAAGTATTTTGGATATGCTTGCATATTTTGGGATCCCAGCCATAATGGGAGGACATTTGGAAAAAAAAAAAATCCAACATAGAGCTGCTCGCCGCATCAGCGTAACCTCCCCTTGAGAGAGAGTTTCGACTAGACTATTCGAGAACTAGAACTCCCAACACCGTGGGAAACCGTAGAAAACTGATACATGATTCTACACTGCAATATACTAATAATGGCGATTCTCAGTTATCCAATTGATCAACCCTCTATAGTAGGAGACGGATTCAGTATACGCCGTTCAAAGGGAGTGTTGCTGATAATATAAGAATGAATTTAACAGTGATAGCAATGATACATCAGGGCTAATCAAATGCACCACAGCGTGATTACACGGGGCAACGCAGACTAATGTAATCAATTTAATTTGACTGTGTGATAATTAATTGGCTGTGCATGGCATTCACGCGCATAATAAGGGTGGATCATAGCAACATTACACATTGAATACGGGACGAAATTTATTCATATAACCTCTGAACGCATGACGTCTTTGGAATCATATTCTGATATTAGGAAGATAGTAATGGGTCCCGGGACGTATGAAAATCAAAATCCTGGATTGCTGCAGTGAAAAGAGAATGACATGCAGCATACTCTCATGAAGTGGAGAAATGATTCTCCATTTCAGGGCAATCTATCAGGGCTGGATATTTCTCCCCAGCTGGAATGATGTTAAAGCCACCTTTGAAAACACTGCAAGGGTAAAAATATAGGTAGCGACATCAGGAGGTTTATGGCTATACTTCACCATATACGATGGGAGGTTCCTAAATGTCAAAATGGAAGTTTTTTCTTCAATCAATGAGGCAATAAAGAGAAAGGTAGTATGACGAAAATAATGAATGATAACATCGAACATTTCAGTTAGCAAATTATTGAAACCGGTACTGGAACTGTTGAGAGGGTAATTAGAATATAGGCAGAATTTACTTCGATTTCTCGTTAGCATTCAGCAATGTCGCTTCGATAGGTAAAATAAAAATCCTTAATGAAGAAAGGGAACAACGACCCAATTTAATCGCGAATGAAATGGATTCTCACGAGGAGAGGAAACACTGCAAAAATTGTCGTAAAAATGCAAGAGACATGTTCATTTGTTGAGAAACCTATTCTGAACACAAATTCGTATAGTAACATACCTCCATGTAGATCAAAAGCAAGCTCATCCGCCTCTTCTTCTCAGAAAAATTGTCTGTTGAACAATTAGTCTCACAGTAAATATTTATCGAATCGTAACACTAGGTTTACTTAGTTGTGGTCCCTGTGATTACTTCACTGATATGAACGTAATGATGCCTGTGAATAGTGCCTTATTATAGGAATCACTGATATCACGGAGTGGCAAAACTAGAAAAAGTAATAATTCGACTGATTGTATAATATCCAGAATGTCGAGTAGCATCAGGCGAAGGGACCAAAGCTACCATAATGGGTGTAATTTATAAATACGTAAATGATAGAAGAGGAACACGTAATATCATGGTTGAAAAACAATCAAACAAGGCGGCGGAAGTGTCGGTTACGACGCGGTGTCAGTGCATAATGCTATGAAGCATCTGCTGGTTAGAGAATCCTGTCTGCATCTGGAATATCCCTTCGATGAGGATTGTTCTCGGTTGATATGGATATCGTCATCCAAGCTTCAGACCTTGCTCGTATGTAGACTGGAGATAGTACTTCAGTTTCCTATCGGAGCACCAGTGAGTGAAGATGCCGGAATTATATTAGAGTTGGAAGATTGTTTCGGTGAAACGGGGACTATAATTGACTCAGATGCTAAGTTACATGGCGCGCTCGCGGAAATCGAACCTTCCAGGAGGTTTGTCCGACTTACGAAACTGCACTGCAAGGAACTATTTCAGATTGTTTACATTATCGATGAAAAGAAACCGTTGTTAGGTAAAAGTTAACGGATTTAGGTTTTGGGGTTAGGCATGGGCAATGAAACAGGTAAAAAAGCAGCAACCGGCATATGGAAATAATGCCGTTACCGATACGTCATTTACTAACAGCAGTTATTATTATTATTATTATTATTATTCTATTATTATTATCTATTAGGATCAGGATTAGATTAGGGAGTATCAGGATTATTAGGATTATTAGGATTATTAGGATTATTAGGATTATTAGGATTAGGATTAGGATTAGGATTCAGCGAATAAAATCAGTCTACCTTCGTCTTCACATCATCGTTCACTATTTTTAGAACGTCTCACTCTTAACAATGGACCAATAAGAATCTGTCGGACCAAGAGTTTTCATTTGCATAAAGAGGAAAAACACGCTATGTTACCCCCTTAATGTGATTCACGGTTCGCATTCGTCTGATAACGTATGGGTCTCTATTCTACTAGGAATCCCAGTGCGTATGTGTCTGTGTGTGTGTGACGCCTCTCGTCAGCACGATATCTAAAGAATGCAACCATGTATCAAATTAAAATATTGGCACATGGATTGCTCATCGGGAGAGGATGAACCCTATTGTTGTTAGTGCCAGTTCAAGGGCCATTCAAAATCACGACAGGGCAAAGTCCAAAAACCTTGCCGGCACGGTATATGATGAATGCAAGTTTCCATTAAGTTATGTATGCTGCATATGTGGTGAGGATGAACCCTATTGTTTTTGGTGTTAGGTCAAGTGGTATTGAAGGTCACCGTAGGGCAATCATTCTGTATCTTGGCAACGAAACATTTAAGGACGATGTTGTAATGGAAATTTTGTTTGTCTATGTGAACTACATATGTTGATCTACTTAGACCCCATTTGACCTTCTGACCTCATTTGACCTAATGACTTTGTGAGTCAGTCCTAGTAACAACAAACTCGTCGTGTTGCAACAAACCAATAAGTCAATTACACTGACATACTAAACGCTTCTATCCTACGCTGTCTCCAGTCAGGTCCTCTGTGAAAGAGTGAAACAGCTTTGAAACACTGTTAAAGTGCTACGTGTCTGATTAGGATGGATATTCAGATTTTAGGTGATCTGAGAGTCTCCTCTTGTAACAGAAGTTGTATATTACTATAAAAAAAAATGGCAAGGAATCCCACGCACAATTGCGTTCTCGTTTCAAACTACTGCAAAGAAAAAAAAAACGGGGAAAAAGGAAAAACCATGGAAGGAATGGAGGTTTGTTGCTGTATGTGATGGGATTTTCACCACTATATAAAACTAGCATATATATAGGGGAAACCTAGGGAAAGTAGTAGCTCTGTGATGTCGATTGATATTTATGATGACATTAAAATTACTGATAATCATATTTGGACTGCAGAGGTGAATGTCTCATTTTCTTCGGGAGCCTAATCCTGACAATATCGGTGATAACCTTCTCCTTGTTATGCTCAGAGTCTACTCAAGATCGCCAATAAAATCCCCACCCCTCCCCCCTCCACTTGTGATCCAAAGCTTTGGAGCGTACTCCCTGCCAACAGTCGTCAGGCTACTACAGTTGATACTTTAGAGGTCTCATGAGATACAGTGTCCTTCGAAGCAGAGAGGCTTGCCGTGTGCCTGAATATTCAACATACTTCAGATGTACTAATGCACAGTAATCTGATACTTAGATGAAATGTGTTTTCGCAGGGAACCCGAACGTATATCAATTGTGACTCAGATGAATTAGAAGACCGCCTCGATTAACGAATTCGAAGAGATTAGTCGATTCCCGCAGTCGGAATAACTAACCGTATCACGTCCATCTTGTTCATTAAAAATTTTGAATACTGAACTGCTGAAGACTGAATACGGTACCACCTACGCGAGCTGGCCTAAAATAGGATGCATTGTCTGGAGTGGGCATTTATGCGATGCGATTGTTTTCTTTCGGCCTTCTTGTCATTTATATACTTTGTACCAGACTGTTTGAGGTTGTCGTGATATTTTGTTCTCATATTACTTGAAAGTGCACACGTGAACTCTATTTCATACAGGTGTGTAACAGTGACTAATCAGGCCGATTGTCGTTCAGACTCAGTAACACTGCTGAAATTTAACGAACCAGTATCGTTACTTTACAGTTACATTACCGCAAGTGTGGCATATAACAGCGAAAACATTTCCCGTCTCCTAATAGTAGCTTAGTGAATGAAGTGATATACAGTACACTGCTTGGCTTCTCTAATGTGTGTAGTATCTTCCGTAGACGTCGGGTAATCGACTTCAAAACATACATCTCGAACATCGTCGAACCAGTTTGTTGACGAGATGAATGCGACTGGCGGGGCGCGGGGTCACAAAAGCGACCGTATGACGAGAAAACAATACAGCACTATCAGTAGGCTGTTAGATACTTGAAAAGAAAAATCCGCCGCTGATACATCAACAACCCGCCCCACGTCAATAGTAAAGGTGAAAATCGTAAAATGATGACACTTATTATGTGGAAGATCAATCTCTCTTTTCCGCTGCCTGTCGCGATCGGCCGAAGTTCGTTTGAAGCCATTAGCTGATATATCGAAAGCAACATTTAATCCCCAAAGGCAGTTCCATGCATGATTGATCTTCTCGGACAAGTTGGGTCCGTGGTCATTTCGAGACATCACAATACTGCGATGTAAGATTATCGCAGGTTATCGTTAGTAAACCAGAAAGCCAAAAGGCTTCGTGATTCTGCTCTTTCTGACAACCTATAGCCAGACACAAGTGCAACGGGAAGATTGTACCAGCTCATTATGGGCAACATAACGTCCCATTTTTCCCAACCAGCCGATAGGGCTCCTATACTAAAAGAAGCTAACACTGAATTTCAAGGTTTTCATACTCTGACCTCTGGTGACCTCAGATGGCCTTTGACCTGACCCCAAAACAATAGGGATCATGTACTCATCATGGGGAACACACATACCAAATATGAGCTCAATCCATCCGGGTGGGGTTGAGTTAGTGTGTTTACAAGCCAAAATATTGACTTTTCACAAATTTATATTTTTGACAAAAAACACCCCCCGACCTGAGCCGAAAACAATAGGGTTCCTGTACTCCCCATAAGAAAGCTACACACCAAATTGCAGCTTGTACGGACCAACTGTTTTGGACTTATCGTGTTTACAAGGATTTCAGACTTTGACCTCTGGTGACCTCAGATGACTTTTGACCTGACCCCAAAACAATAGGGATCATGTACTCATCATGGGGAACACACATACCAAATATGAGCTCAATCCATCCGGGTGGGGTTGAGTTAGTGTGTTTACAAGCCAAAATATTGACTTTTCACAAATTTTATATTTTTGACAAAAAACACCCCCCGACCTGAGCCGAAAACAATAGGGTTCCTGTACTCCCCATAAGAAAGCTACACACCAAATTGCAGCTTGTACGGACCAACTGTTTTGGACTTATCGTGTTTACAAGGATTTCAGACTTTGACCTCTGGTGACCTCAGATGACTTTTGACCTGACCCCAAAACAATAGGGATCATGTACTCATCATGGGGAACACACATACCAAATATGAGCTCAATCCATCCGGGTGGGGTTGAGTTAGTGTGTTTACAAGCCAAAATATTGACTTTTCACAAATTTTATATTTTTGACAAAAAACACCCCCCGACCTGAGCCGAAAACAATAGGGTTCCTGTACTCCCGCATGAGAAAGCTCTACACCGATTTCAACTGATCGGACCAACTGTTTTGGACTCACGTGTTTACAAGGATTTCAGACTTTGACCTCTGGTGACCTCAGATGACTTTTGACCTGACCCCAAAACAATAGGGATCATGTACTCATCATGGGGAACACACATACCAAATATGAGCTCAATCCATCCGGGTGGGGTTGAGTTAGTGTGTTTACAAGCCAAAATTGGCCAAAATATTGAATTTTCACAAATTTTATATTTCAAAAACCAAAATTCACTCACCCCGACCTGAACCACAAACCACAGGGTCCTGTACTCCCCATGAGAAAGCTATAACCGAATTTCAGCTTGATTCGACCAACTGTTTTGGACTTATCGTGTTTACAAGGATTTCAGACTTTGACCTCTGGTGACCTCAGATGGCCTTTGACCTGACCCCAAAACAATAGGGATCATGTACTCATCATGGGGAGCACACATACCAATTATGCGCTGCATCCATCCAGGTGGGGTCGAGTTATCGTGTTCACAATCCAGCGTTACATACATACATACATACTACATACATACATACATACATACATACTACATACATACATACATACATACATACATACTACATACATACATACATACACACTATTGACTGCATAGATTCTCTGACAAATCGTACAGGATCAAAAATGAAAGAACATATCGAAAGAAATACAACTTTCTCTCAAGAACAAACATACAGAGAATCAACCGTCGATATCAGGCATTCAATTACAATTCGGATACAATGACTAAAATGTAAAAGAATGTCATACATTGTCAACAGGAGAATCTGGTGAGTGCATTGCACATTTAAAGTCATCGAAGGTCATCGGAGGTCAATAGGACGTGACACATGGGCAAACAACTGCCAAGGAATGCTTATTGTCGTAACGCTTCCAGCGATATGGGATATTTTCCAACACTCACGGCAAGAAACGACGGAGTAAATTGACCGTGAATGGGCACCGGTGAAAACTCTTCTTCTCTCCTTTGATAGTGCTCACGTGGTGATGGCACCTTCATGCCCTTCCAGAAGGTCAGTGAACGATCAGTGAACTCCAGGACCTGGCCACTTCCCTCCTCGGTAGGGAGAGAAACAAAAAATTAACGTTCATGTGACTGCTCACGGTGACCGACGAGACATGTTCAAAGTAAACCGTAACAAACCTAGTAACCTAAGTGAACCATATTTCGTATATATCTCCGACTTTTCTGTCTCTATGTTTACCAGGATGACTGTTTAAGTTCTCAGTCACGTTTCTCAAATCTCATATTCACAAAATATTAGCCTCGCTACTCCATATAGTGGGTATGTACGGTACCGATCGGTATCCAGGTTCGAATGTCGAATTCGATCTCTGGAGGGGTGATGAATGTGTCACAAATAGAGGAAAGCAATAATATAAGTAGCCTATAGATGCTGATTCCACAGTGGAAGGTAATCATATGCCTCGGGTTTCGAAATCACCTGCAGTTGGCTTCATAGCCTAATTGGTAGGGTGCTTGCACGTACTGACGTACACAAGAGGCTCGCGTTCTTGGCACCACGGGCTTTCACCACGGATTTCCGACCTTCCTACATATCAATCTATGTTTTAACAAAAACAAAGAGATAATTACAGGGTTGTGCAATTGTCCTCAATGAGGAACGGCGTATGAATGTCTTTTGTAGGATAAAACATTGGTTAGGTGTTTCAGACAGAAATTTCATTGTTGTCCTGTAATAGGCGAGGCTCCCTCGCATCACGAGTGACTCGGGGTCGTTGCATGCGGGCAAGCCATTGAATGATCTCTGTCTAAGGAACAGTGTCACTCTAAATCTAGGGTATTCATTACTTCCCTGATTTCGCAACGTTAATGCGAGCTGATTAAAATTCAGATTCTCTTTCGAAATGAAATTGCTACTCTGTGAAATTCAAATGAAATAATATGGATTTTCCTAAACTCATACCTCTGCAGAAGGGAAATACCCTGAGTAATTTGGTTAAAAAAATACAATCAATGCCTGAACCACATTTGGCAAGGAATCTTGTAACAGGTTTGTACTTGCTTTCCATTCGTTCGTGCGCATACTCTCAAGTCCGAGATATGTCTCTCTGATGTTTTCACTTTGTTTAACTTCAAACGCGTTAGTCTTGGATTCAACGGATAATACTCCAATACCAACCTTTTTTTCAAACGCCTGATGGATCAGCAGTTGGAGCTGCTTCTGCACCTGCTTTGAAGTCTAGTGCTATGTGATTTGCCCTCTGTCTGAGAGGCATTTACCGGGAAGAGGTCGTCAAAGCAATTACCTACAACTGGGACCTTGGAAATAATTAAATAACCTCATCACTATATACTAAATCCTACATGTTCTCTTGGGTAGTAGTTAAGCCAGGATGGCCTACGGCAAGAAACGAACAAATGCAACAGCCAGTGATATTTAACGGGTTTCGTTGTGTATTACTCCCGGCATGTCCAGATATCAAGCTGATTTCATCAAGATAAGTTCAGGAATGCGTACAGAATAACATATACAAATCCAGAATGGGGAAGGATCGGAAATGATGGTATTCCTCCTATATATCGTATATTTTGCTGCCTAATAAACGCGAATAGCGTCTAATAGAGCGAATCTATAAATACAAAAATATTACGAATGTGATTGAAACTTCTAGGTATGATAAGCCAGGATAAATATGCAAATAGTCAATTAGGTGGCACTATTTCAAACAAATTTGTTCTCAGTATCATGAGGAATAGTTGTAAAGTGTCCCAATGAACGTGGAATAATCGAATTCTCGAGCTTGAGACCTTGAGACAGTCACGAATTTCATCATTTGAGTCTACAGATGATGATACATCTTATCATCGTCGGCTAATAGTGGTGCAGGGTGTGTTATATTATTATATGATTGATTAAGTCTACGAGTTCAGGCAGCGATAGAGCCATCAAGGAACCCTGGCCGTATTAATCGTGAATGACACCACCCGCGATAACTCGCTTTACCTTCTCGACTAGTGCTCAAATGATTTTCGCAATTTCACGTCCCCATCTGGAAGGACGATCAGCATATCAGTTATCTCCGGGTCCCAACCACTTCCTCCTCGGAACCTTGTGAAGCATAAGTTGAGTTCAACTGTGATTGCTCACATTCCGACATACAGTCCCAGCCAGCCGACAGACGAGACTCATTTCAAATCTCTCGTAAACAAACCCCAGTAATTCCACTTGCATTACAGACGAACTCTGAAGAGAAGACAAAGACACGCCCATCGCACAGCCTCCTAGAATAAAAAGCATCTGGTGACTGCCCGGATTCGAAACAGCAATATTTGCTTGCAACTGTTACTGATACCACTTTACTATCCTTACTGACAGAGGCAGTCATTGTACATCGAAAGTATGGAAAAGTCAGTACATTTCTTGCAACTTCATGACGCATGTCTCATGATGTTGCACTATCAGGCTTGCAGCACTAGTGCTCGTACTAATGTTGCACGAACCCTCACTCTCCCTCCTCTCTGTCACTCATTATGGCACCATGCTTGAGGGTACCTGGCCGCCTCCAAACGCCGCCGCCCTGCCGCTGCTGTATTCCCGGCAAACGCCCAGGCATTGGCCTGACACATCCCCAACTCTCTGAGCTACCCGTCACTATTAGCTACGTGATCGTCCCGGCGGGCAAGGAGTGGCGGAAGGGAGGTAGGGAAGAAAACCAGCTCGAAATAGTTTCAGCCTCAGCCCAACAGGAACCTCATGTTCACTAGGTAGCCAGGACGGGCAGCACAATAGGGCTTAAACACGTAGCCTATTTCCTCTGCTCAGAAATCGAGACCGCCACATGCCACTCTCCAGGCTCGCACGAAATAGAGCCACTGATTAATATTCACACCAAAGAGGTAAATAGATTTGTGTGAACTCCATGTTTTCCCCAATATTACCAGTTGTCTTCCTATCAACTATAGCTACGGGAGAAGAGGTGAGGAAATTCATTATGTCCAGTCTTTCTAAATCGAGCAAACTGGACCCGATACCTGTCCTCATGTCGAGGTACTGCTGTTATTCTGCTGCCAACGCTTACGGCCTGGGTAATACATCATTAACATCACGTGTGTTCAACCAATGTAAAGTTGCCTCTGGCACACCAATTATTGAAAAACAAACATACGCTTGCGCGGAGGATATCAACAACTATCGACCTGTGAGTAACTTGGCGTTAGTGCCAAAAGCTAGTAGAAAGAGTGGTCGTAAGACAGCTTCATAGCATCTGGAGAAAAACAATTTAATATCAACTACCAATCAGCATATAGGAATTGTCTTTTTATGATTATGCATGGTTGCGTGGACTCTGTGTCAGATATCGAGGTTGAGGTGTCAATTCAAGCATTGTTGCAGTCAGGATTCACTTACGAGGAAGAAACTGCCATAAATACTCATAACGTCGAGTGACGTACTCCGATATGGATGATACTTTAGACATGGTGCACATAATAGAGGTAAACGTTTTTCAGGGAAAAATGTCAGGGGAATCAGGAATCAATTTCAAAACGAACAAATGCCATTAAATATAACGACACTGTTTAACTTTATAGTCCGATATGGTCAATATGACAATGTGCATGTCACGGAGGGGGAAAATGGTATGCAAAGCAAAGTCTTCAGGCCTAGATTAGTCATGAGGTCCACTTATGGGATGTTTGGGATATCATTCCGAACGAGTACGGTGAAAACCTAGCATGGGCCTACTCTTGGCATTACATTTTATCACAATACTTAGCTGAAACCCGTAGGCTCGCAGAATACGAGTACGACATTAGGCCTACGTACTGCCCCGCCCCCCCCCCCCAACCTCCTATTGCAATACCATCTGAACTGACGCCATTCAGGATCAGGGCGGATGTTTCCCTACTGGCTCAGTAAGGCACTCAACAGGACTCAATCTGGGAACCATATGAGCTTGATTCAAGCTTATGCTAAGTTCGCTACGTAATTGAGACCCGGACAACATTCAATTCTCTTCTGTGACGGAGATTAGTAAATTGATACGTCATGGAGCTATAAAGAGAAAAAAATGCGCCGTGCGAGCTGCACCGAAAAACGAGCAATTGCCTTTGTATTCGTAGCATTGGATCAATAACTTACAGTTTGGGCACTCTAACTCGAAAATTCACAATGCACGCTGCGGAGACCAATGAGGGTAGAGCAGTATAGGGAGTGGAAAAGTCCTAGTATGGGTATGTAATACCAAACGATGAGGTATAGGTAGGGCGACCGATGCCTAAAGTCGGCTGTACATGCCTCACACGTAGACCATAGCAAAGTTACGAACACTCATACTACTGATTCCACATTCGACATACCAGCGTGATACAGATGGGAGCGCATCGTTGATTGACGGAGCGTAACAATAACATTGTGCATATATAAAAGGAATTATAATACCAATGTGCCATTACAGTCACGTATAACCAGCCTAAAGTCAAATATACCCAAGCCACATTCTTTCAAAATTGAGGAGCTCGATCGCGAATGGTTTGGAATGTGTCTGGCGCAATTCGCTCCTGTTTAATAGCTATTCCTCAGAGGCCAGACAAAGCATGAAGCCTGGTGGGAGCGGTAACAGTCGCTACAAATGTGAACGGTGCAACCCCTATGACCCAAGCACGGAAGGAAATCTATCCAGAAAATTAGCTTTTTTGTCAATCTATACGAAATTTTGTTTCCATTTTTGTAAAAACCACTGAATAATATATCTATGAGAGTTTCCCCTCCCCAATGACAATAATAATGATTTTTATATGTCCCATAAGCCAATATATGTCCAGTATTGTAGTAATGTATTTAATGATAATCAAAATAACACCAGCTCTAAGGTGGTCATTATATAATTCGACGACTTCAAGCAGGCCTCCGATAAATATATGTCCCCGTATACAAGTATAAAAGATCGCTTTTGACGCTTGAGGAATCCTGTTTTCAAGATTGCATGATTGAGTTCCAGTCATCCGTTTTAGGCGATGTGATTAAACCAGAAAGACGGACGCCGCTTGCTAGTAAATACGCCAAGATCCCATCGGGACACTGGTTAAGTGGAGATGCTCGCTGCTACTTGCATTATATCAACTTAGCGGGATCGGGCCGGGTAATCGAGTCTAATTGGTTCCCTTATATTTCACGCTGACAGGCGCTCCAGGGAGACGTATATCTTCCAGGAGGTTTGCCTGCGTCTGAAAACGAGGGAACAGCTTAACAGGCCTGGCGGGTGAGCCTTATCCAGTATGGTTTGTTGGCTATTGCATGTGGATGCCACATTGCTTGATCGCCTGATTTATTATTCCTGATCTGTGAAAAAACGAGGTGTGTAAGATGGGGACCCCCTGCTCTCACAAGTTTGCCAACCTCGTATGTATTCGATTATTGGTTAGACCATCAGCGTGATCGTTGTGCCATCGTAAGAATGGAGACGGTACTTTTCTCAAGTGGCTATTGCACTTACAATTAGAGAGAATCCTTACTTTCAACGATCGTCATAATTTTCCTTTCGGACGATTTTCTATGTCGGGGGAGCATCTTTCGGAAAAAAAAAAAATCTTATTGATGCAACAACAAGACCTGGGAGTTCGTTTACATACCTCCAGTTCACTCCCAAATAATAGTTGTCTTAACGAGGGTTTTCAGAGTACCCCTTTCCCACATTCACGAAATTGACTGCGATGGGGCGAGAACGAATGACGCGAATTTCATCATTTTGATGTCCAGTTTTTAGAGCGCTAATTTCAGACAGAGCTCATGAAGGTGGCAATCCATACATTTGTGTTTGTTCCATGCCCTACCCACAGAAAATCGAACATTCATACGACTGTGGCTGTTCCGTGTCTGTGACTTTTGGAGCGATTTTCACTGACTAATTTTGTTCATCTTCGGCAAGTCAGAGGAATAGGCAGTGACCTCAATGTGTGTGTATGTATGTATGTATGTGTATAATATGGCTGATTTGGAGTGCGTGCACTCATAAACACTACCTCAAGACGTACTACATCCGTTAGGGCGACAGGCTCCCCTCGCTGGCGCTCGCATCACCCAAGTGTCGAAACTCAGCAGTAGGCTTCCTAAAACGTTATATAGACTCAGAAACGCTGCCCTAACGCGTAATACATCGGGGAGGGCGATTGCCGCCTCGGTGCGCTCGGCAGCGCCCGGTGTCGAAACTCAGCAGTAGTTCTCCGGAACGCGATAACTTGACCCCACATGAATGGATAAAGCTCATACTTGGTATGTCGTTTTCCAATGATAAGTACATGATCCGTATTGTAGCAACTTTGCGAAAATGCAAAATTGGGAGTACAAGAACCTATCAATTTTGGTGGAATTAGAGATTCTCGAGAGCCCCTAAATGCAATATGCTGCAGTAAGTAGCACATCTTATACAACCCACTCTAATTATTCTATCGAGGACGAATGATTGATTATATGAAGAGAAATGGAATCAGGGTAGTTATATCGATATTGGTTCTTAACCTCAATTTTTTCATACATGTTTAAATTCTCCCACCCACGCCACCCCCCACCCCTTCGAACGGTAATGTCCCAAGGTTCGTATGTTTCACTGTGCAACACTTCTACAGCCCTGCAGCATTCCACGGAGAGGTTCAGTCATACCACGCAGATGTATGAATGTACATTTCCATTTCCACGGACGCGATGGGGATACGGACCAGACTAAGTATGGCCTGCATTGACCAGCAACCCCCCTGATGCACATGGCTAAATGCAGTGGCGTACCCATGGGGTGGTTTTGGGGGTCATAACCTCCCCCCCCCCCCATGACCGCCAGTGATCACTAAGGTAAAAAAAAAGATATTTTTGCGTCAGTTCATTAGAGGTATCTGCAGCTGTTCCTTTATGTAATTAGTGCAGCAGAATGTGTCAGGAGCCCAGAACTGTACTTTTTTGTGTTTGCCAATCAGAAGTTGAGCAATTAGGAGGGCGCACTACACAATGCCTAATATGGTAGCACATATACAATCTCCATTGGCCCTGGTTGAACATCTCTGTGTATTTCAGTAATTGTCTTGTGTCGTGGCGGTTTATTCTGTGTATATAATCACACCTTCTTTAGGATCACATATCAAATTTCTGCTCATTCCCACACACCATCAAATCGCGTACGCGTAATCCATGCACTAAACTTGGGGTAGCATCGAACTAATAAATACGCCAAAAGCACTTATATGTAAATGAGGAGATAAAATTGAACTTACGTTTTGGATGGTTTATATAATTGTATCTCCTGTCGGGCTGATTATTCCCAACGCTGAATAAAGGGACAAACAAATCCTCGTCATCAATATATTATCACTCCTCTATGCGATAGCCCCTGTATCATTACACCGTTAAATTCTGTGATTACGCTCCACTACCTGGATTTGACAATGCAGGCAACTGATAATGACATTGGTATTGAAGAGAGGAATATAACGTTTGCAAATGTGAGAAAAAATGTTTGCAAACCATACGGCAATCTCTATGGCCAAACGAAGGAAATAAGATTTTTTTTTCGAAATTATAGGAACTAGCCACACTCTTATTAATAAAACCGATTATTTTGTTTGATAATAACCAAATTATTAATGAATTGACTATCCAAATAAATTACTCACTCAATCATGGGATCACATGTCAGGAAGGTACCTACCGCATCCACCGCCGCTTCCAATCGCCAAGCCTCCTCGGACAAGCGGCCAAGCCTGGGCCTAGCCCACCAACTCCCATCCCCATGGGGTACCCGCTATGCTGCTGCCAAGCCATGAGCATGGGCGTCTCGTCGGTCTGGCAACAACCCATCGGATCCCGTTCACACAGAACACAGTGGACAGGATCGTCTCCTGGGCGGCACGTCATATGCCTCAAGATGCGCAGTTGGCGATCGCAAATCAGGCAGCTAACCTTCACCATCCCCGCCTCCCCGAAGCCCCTGACATTAGATGCCATGGTCCCTCCCAGCGGTAACCGAGGATGCGGAGAAGTCTCATCCTAACAGTGAGCGTACACCGAGCCTAACTAGAATATAGCAAGACTGGGGGCATAATGGGACTAAAGACACGGAGCTTGATTCTATTGCTCAGATATCGCGACCGCACGCACCACGCATCCAGTGACTCCTTGACTCCATATGCCACTCCGAGCAAAGCATGGAGCAGAGTTATCAATGATAGGTGACCGAATGACTTGGTGACTCCCATGTTCTTACCCAATACCTGGACAGACCCAGCAGCACTGTCCAAGTAACCACCAAAAGATTGGATCCTAATCTTGGTCCATGGAACCTGAAGGCCAAACGATTTGCCGTCCGACTAAGGTGGGTGTTCCAAGGGCATCAACTAGATAATCCACGAACTCGGCGAGTATTGCAGCACCATCCGTCAAGTCCATGCAGAAAAAATTCCACCGATTGAGAGCGCAGTGGTTACTATCCACCACCCCTCTCTGTAAAGCGCTTTGAGCACTACGGTGCCAGACTCTATTAGTACCCAGGTTTCATCATCATTATTTATTATTTTTTACCACGTTTCATACAGCGGTTGAAGTGTTGAGC
Source organism: Sclerodactyla briareus (assembly GCA_026419785.1). Lineage (NCBI taxonomy): Eukaryota > Metazoa > Echinodermata > Holothuroidea > Dendrochirotida > Sclerodactylidae > Sclerodactyla > Sclerodactyla briareus. The sequence continues at coordinate 81,169 of JAODTK010001654.1, read as the reverse complement.
CAATGTACAGCCCTTGTCTCATACCTTGTCTCATAAATCTGTATATTGCCACTCACCAACACAACTCGTATACTGATCGTGAAAACGTGAAAACTAGGTAAGTGAACCTCCTCGTTCTGACGGTAGTATCCAACTCAGATCAGTGACATAAATGTTTAGGTTGGTACTTGTTTACGAGGTCCATAGAGGATAGGAACGAAGTTCATGGGGGGAAGTAGTTAGGGTAGTTGATGAGTTTCATACACCTATGTTTATTTGAGGAAAATATTCAGCCAGTTCCTATCCAAGTATTCGCATGCCTAGGAAGACCCCTTCTCTATTTACTGTTGTTACTTCTGATATTCGTTCTACATCCCCACACTGCTTCCTGGTGAAATTCGCTGATATTACTGCCCTCATGGTTAGTGGTAATAATGACGATCCAGTTCTTAGACCGATGAAAGATTGGGGGCTATTGCGGATTAAAAATACCTTCCTGCATTCGAATGTTGCACAAACTAAGGAAATGGTTATCGATTTTCGAACAAATTACCATTATTCGTTGGATCCCATCACTATTAAGGAAGGAGTTTCAGAGTACATATTCCCGGTGTGGTAATGATGAAATTTGAGTTGAAAATACCATGTTAAATCTGTTGAGAAGCGCTTAATACCACGTTTGTATTGTCTTCGTAAATTACATTCGTCGATTTTTTTTAGCCCTGAAATCCTTGAAAGCCATGTCATGCCGTAATTTGCTCTGTGTGGACTTACTGCATGATATGATGGGTTTGCAACACCGATGAAACACATTTGAAAATTATTGATGATATGATTAGGAGGGCGGGAAAGATTGTATATGACTGTTAATTCGGTATACGAGTCCCGGGTGCGGAACATGCTGGAGGTCATATGGAATGACCCAAAACATCCGCTTCATAGCGCTGTAAACGATCGTCGTATCCTACGCAGTGGTGGACTGAGACCTGTTGTTCCACATACTAACCGTTACCATTTTCCCTCCTAGACAGTGCGATCAGCGATATATATATTTTATGCTTTTTTATCAGTCCCTATGTATATACATTCGTAGGCATTTTTGTTGATCAGTTACACATTCTATGTTTTCTAGTTTCTACCCACAAAATGTGATTCTATTTATCGTCTTAGTCTTATAACTCTGACCCATATGTTGATGTTAGCAGACATTTAATTTCCTTTCTGAGGAGGGAATAAAGTTCTATATATCTATCTATCTATCTATCTATCTATCTAACTATCTATCTATCTGTTCTACAAATTTGATGAAACGTCGCAAAGGCCATAGTGATATAGATTCATCAAAGAAATTGAGATCATGCAACCGTCAACATTTTCTCCACTGTGTCAAGTCTCAGCTATCGGCTATCTGAGTTTCATTGCAGTTATGTTGAGTCACTCTAGGCCTCAGAACACAAGGTCCTATTCGATGGGTGTTTCTAGTGAAGAGGCATTATGTAGCGTCCAGCTTCCAGGTCGTACTAAGCGTTAATTAGAAAGGGCTGCGCCTTGATCAATGGGAGTTTCAATATGGGTGATTAGATAGGCAGACGTGTTCACTCTTTCTTTAGCAGCATTTGAAGGAGATTGTATCTGTTTTGTCAATGTTCGTAGTTGGTTAGTGGATTTACTGCTTGCATAATGGCGTTAAAGACTATGTTGCAAGGATTGATACTTGTGATTACGATGTATCACTGCAGATAATACTTTATTGTGTTGCTGTAAAAGCGTGGTGGGAAGAATTACTGTTGAAGATGTTTGGTGATTAGCGGATGCGTAACTCATAAAGGGAATGCATCCTCTCACCTAGTGACAGGGTTCCCAGCATATTCCGAGAAAACAAAGTATCATGATATTTCCATGATTTCTTCAGGACAAAATTTCAGAATTTACAGGCTATCCTTAGGTTATGCGCACCAGTCACCACCACGTCATGACAGCGCTCATTGGTACTACTAACTTAGTTTAGGTTAGACGTACCTAGCCTAGGTACGTATCTGTGTACTGAACCGTGCGTCTGACTCTGAGTAGGCTAGCATAGGCTAAGCCCAAACGTTTAGGGTTTCTTTTTTATGAACCTGTGTACGTAAATAACTCAGGCCTACACCTGCGCTGCGTTACGACTGATCGTGATTGCAGGGACTAATTCTTATTTCACTGCTTCATAACATTTGAAAAGCCTGGGCTGATCCAGAAGTTAACTTCCAGTAAACGTCGAGGTTCATTGTGTAGTGACTGCCATGCGGAAACGCTGTGACAAGCCAGATTGGTAATTTTTTAGAGTGGCAACACTGGTTTGTTGTTGTTTTGTTGCTATGACAGTTTCGGTGAGTTCAGCGGCATCACTTTCATACGAGGAAATCCTTTCCGCCCAAGATAATGAATTTCTTCGTTCCCTACGTTGTTCGTTCTTCGTTGAAGGTATTCGAAAATATTTCATGTATTGAAACATGAGCATGTGACTGCATCACAGATAACTGGACGTCTCAAATCATTACCTCCGAAATCCTCATGGAAGGTTGATGTGTTCCATCAGAGCTTTCGTCGTGTGTTGGCCACCCGAATGGGATTCCCGGGTAACTTTTCGCGCGTAAAGGGAAACTCTTTACAATTCCTTATCGTGATGCGCATACCACTATGAGACTGGTGTTCCTCTTCCTTGTCCTCCGCCAGCCCTAAGTTTACCCCTCAAAAAATAGTCCCCAAAATTACATTGGGGCGCAATTTAGAGCGATTTCCCGAACCCTGCTGGGTCCAGTGTTGCCTGCAGTGGACAGGCCATATCAGAGAGTACCACATATGTCAGTTTTGGCTATTTGGGGCGAATTTCTGACCATTTTCTGGATTGACACGTGGATGCTGGAAACTCTGATTTTCCGCTGGCATCCCCGATCGGTAAATAGCAAAAAGAACAAAAGGCAACCCTGGTGAGAATCTAAAACGGTGAAGGTATGGTAAATTGAAGTGCCATGACAGTAATGAAGTCCGCTAGCTTCAAAAATGGTTGGTGGCTCATCCCTGGAAGTATGTTCTGTTGGGTTAAGCAGCTGGCGGAACGTAGTCAGTTTATGGTAGTCAGTCATGGGAACCGGCTATATTGGGTGTGCCCCCTGAAGTCAATTTTTGAGGAAATATTTGAGCGGCATTTGGGTGCTATGTGTGTCAGTGTACTTGATTTGATGTTGGTTGTACATAAATATGTCAATAGTAGTGTGTGAGATTCAGAAGGGCAATTAATTAATTGATTAATTAATTAATTGATAGTTTGTGTGATTTGCACTATGAGAGGGGCTGGGCCCCAACTTGGCTATATGCTTGACAGATCGCACAGATGCTCATTACAAGCTCCCATACCTATTAATACGCTGGGAACCAACTTCAAAACAAGTGGACCTACAAACTAGCAGCATCGATCGATCGTGCAGTAAGCAACACTGTACTGTTACTCTAGTGCCAGCACACAGACTTGCATAGCAAAACAATGACAACGCCTGAACGTGTGAACTTGTAAACGTTGAGACTTGCGATTACGATTTATCACTTGCAGATAAGAACTTTATTGTGTTGCTGACAGCTGGTGGGAAAGAATTACTGTTGACAGATGTTTGGTGATTAGCGGATGCGTAACTCATAAAGGTAATGCTCCTCTCACCTAGTGACAGGGTTCCCAGCATAGTTCCAGGAAAACAAGTTCATGATATTTCCATGATTTCTTCAGGACAAAATTTCAGAATTTACAGGCTATCCTTAGGTTATGCGCACCAGTCACCACCCGTCATGACAGCGCTCATTGGTACTACTAACTTAGTTAGGTTACACGTACCTAGCCCTAGGTACGTAATCTGTGTACTGAACCGTGCGTCTGACTCTGAGTAGGCTAGCATAGGCTAAGCCCAACTTTTCAGGTTCTTTTTTATTCACCCTGTGCGTTTCACTAACTTCGGCCTACACCTGCGCTGCGTTACGACTGAATCGTGATTGCAGGGACTAATTCTTATTTCACTGCTTCATAACATTTGAAAAGCCTGGGCTGATCCAGAAGTTAAAAAAAACACCACTTTCCAGTAACTGTCGACGTTCACATTTGTCGTGACTGCATGCTGAAACGCTGTGACAGCCAGATTGGTAATTTTTTAGAGTGGCAACACTGGTTGTGTGTTTTGTTGCTATGACATTTTCCGGTGATTCATGGTCTACACTGCATTACGATGAAATCTTTCCGCCCAGATAATGAATTTTCTTCGTTCCCTACGTTGTTCGTTCTTCGTTGAAGGTATTCGAAAATATTTCATGTATTGAAACATGAGCATGTGACTGCATCACAGATAACTGGACGTCTCAAATCATTACCTCCGAAATCCTCATGGAATATTAGAAGTGTTCCATCAGAGCTTTCGTCGTGTGTTGTCACCTGTGTCGCAATGGATTCCGGGTACTTTGCGTAAAGGGAAAACTCTTTACAATTCCTTATCGTGATGGCAGCATACCACATATAGACTGGTGTTCCTCCGCCAGCCCTAAGTTACCCCTCAAAAAAATAGTCCCCCAAATAACATTGGAGCGCACTTTAGAGCGATTTCCCGAACCCTGCTGGGTCCAGTGTTGCCTGCAGTGGACAGGCCATATCAGAGAGTACCACATATGTCAGTTTTGGCTATTTGGGGCGAATTTCTGACCATTTTCTGGATTGACACTTGGATGCTGGAAAATCTGATTTTCCGAATGGCAGCCCCGATCGGAAATAGCCTAAAAAGACACAGGCAACCCTGGAGAGAAATCTAAAAGGTGAAGGTATGGTAAATTGAAAGTGCCATGACAGGTATGAATGTCAGCTTCAAAATGGTGGGTGGCTCATCCCTGGAAGTATGTTCTGTTGGGTTCAGCAGCTGGCGGAACGTAGTCAGTTTAGTGTGTAAGTCAGTGGGACGGCTATATGTGGTGTGCCCCCTGAAGTCAATTTTTGAGGAAAAATATTTTGAGAGCAATTTGGGTGCTAGGTGTGTCAGTGTACTTGATTTGATGTTGGTTGTACATAAAGATGTCAAATAGTAGTGTGTGAGATTCAGAAGGGCAATTAATTAATTGATTAATTAATTAATTGATAGTTTGTGTGATTTGCACTATGAGAGGGGCTGGGCCCCAACTTGGCTATATGGCTTGCACAGGATGCTCCACAGATGCTCATTACAAGCTCCCATACATATTAATACGCTGGGAACCAACTTCAAAACAAGTGGACCTACAAACTAGCAGCATCGATCGATCGTGCAGTAAGCAACACTGTACTGTTACTCTAGTGCCAGCACACAGACTTGGCATAGCAAAACAATGACAACGCTGAACGGGTGAACTTGTAAACGTTGTGACTTCTGGCTAGGTTTAGCTGATGAATCTAATCTGGTGCAGAAACGGCCTGGGGAAGATGAACATGCATTGCATGTGGTGAGTATTTGACAATTATATTATTCACAGAGTAAGAGAATCGTGAGACCTAGGCCTAGGCCTAGGTTTTGTTTGCTTAGGCTAAGCCTAATGTATGAGAATTGTGTACAAACGCTAGCTGGATGATGGGACTCGAGTTATGTGCCTTTACCAGGGAGCCTTCATGAAGCAGCGATCATGGCAGAGGGAGAATTGAAAGTTTGCTTTGATAGTATCAGTACTAGTTGTTGGCTCACAGCAACGAAAAAGACGGGTGTAGGATGAGCTGGAGCCACGAAACGTGAAAAAAACGCCTCTTTCCAGCCTATGGGGTCTCAGCTGGGCTCTTCGCGATTTGTATTCCCTACCCCTCATATAGCTTGTGGTAATCACGCCTCATTTGCATCTCTTTCAGAGTGGAACTGGACCATTGTTCACCGTGTGCATTGCGTTGGGGTCATGGAATCGACCGTTCTGGGGGACGGTACAGCTGTGCTTGGTGGTTGTCACCCTGAAGGCTGAAGGCGCTGTTCACGACCTCTGCCCTCTGAGTACGAGTCCCGGGACGTCTCGAAGCGGGTCAACCAGAGTCTCTCGAGGAGATATGTGAGGTGAACCTGCCTACCTGAAATCTGCTTGAAAACTCACAAGACACATTGTGTAGGTCATATACACCAAATCTATGAATTAGTTATTGCTGCATGACTGTATATGAATAATATTGACCCAAGGAGGAATGGGAAGATACCTACATTAGGGGTCGGATGAGTAAGACTGCCTCTCTGCTACCATTGGAGAAGAGAGGGGATGACTATGAATCATGGGGCTGGGACACACTGCAACCAGGGATAATTGGAGTTAAATATTAGATACCAGAATGAGGCTAAGGTGTACAGTGCATATTGCATAGGGAATAATGCTGCGATACTACGGTGTAGTGTCAACGGTCCTCTTAGTTCGGCCGTTGACCCATGGCCAACACAACGCCTATATTGAGGTCTCATCATAGCTGTAGGCTGCAGTTGAAGTGGTCATTGTGACTCCAGGAGACTGCAGGATGGTGATAAATAATGTGGTAGCACAGTCTTCAACTATGTTTCATTCCTCCACACACACCTTGATATTAGGCCCATACACAGATGTATGCATAGATCAACCACACATGCAGTCATGAAGAAGGTGTGAAGATGGCAGCTTCAAGGGGGAGGGACATTAATTCTTCAATACAAATACATGTTCATTGACTGAGTCAGTTTTTTACCAATTGTCCAAATCCACTCCCTCTGAAGGCAGCATACCACATATAGACTGGTGTTCCTCCGCCAGCCCTAAGTTACCCTCAAAAAAATAGTCCCCCAAATAACATTGGAGCGCACTTTAGAGCGATTTCCCGAAACCTGCTGGGTCCAGTGTTGCCTGCAGTGGACAGGCCATATCAGAGAGTACCACATATGTCAGTTTTGGCTATTTGGGGCGAATTTCTGACCATTTTCTGGATTGACACTTGGATGCTGGAAAATCTGATTTCCGACTGGCAGCCCCGATCGGAAATAGCCTAAAAAGACACAGGCACCCCTGGTGAGAAATCTAAACGGTGAAGGTATGGTAAATTGAAAGTGCCATGACAGGTATGAATGTCAGCTTCAAAATGGTGGGTGGCTCATCCCTGGAAGTATGTTCTGTTGGGTTCAGCAGCTGGCGGAACGTAGTCAGTTTAGTGTGTAAGTCAGTGGGACGGCTATATGTGGTGTGCCCCCTGAAGTCAATTTTTGAGGAAAAATATTTTGAGAGCAATTTGGGTGCTAGGTGTGTCAGTGTACTTGATTTGATGTTGGTTGTACATAAAGATGTCAAATAGTAGTGTGTGAGATTCAGAAGGGCAATTAATTAATTGATTAATTAATTAATTGATAGATTGTGTGATTTGCACTATGAGAGGGGCTGGGCCCCAACTTGGCTATATGGCTTGCACAGGATGCTCCACAGATGCTCATTACAAGCTCCCATACATATTAATACGCTGGGAACCAACTTCAAAACAAGTGGACCTACAAACTAGCAGAATCGATCGATCGTGCAGTAAGCAACACTGTACTGTTACTCTAGTGCCAGCACACAGACTTGGCATAGCAAAACAATGACAACGCTGAACGGGTGAACTTGTAAACGTTGTGACTTCTGGCTAGGTTTAGCTGATGAATCTAATCTGGTGCAGAAACGGCCTGGGGAAGATGAACATGCATTGCATGTGGTGAGTATTTGACAATTATATTATTCACAGAGTAAGAGAATCGTGAGACCTAGGCCTAGGCCTAGGTTTTGTTTGCTTAGGCTAAGCCTAATGTATGAGAATTGTGTACAAACGCTAGCTGGATGATGGGACTCGAGTTATGTGCCTTTACCAGGGAGCCTTCATGAAGCAGCGATCATGGCAGAGGGAGAATTGAAGGTTTGCTTTGATAGTATCAGTACTAGTTGTTGGCTCACAGCAACGAAAAATGACGGGTTGTAGGATGAGCTGGAGCCACGAAACGTGAAAAACGCCTCTTTCCAGCCTATGGGGTCTCAGCTGGGCTCTTCGCGATTTGTATTCCCTCCCCCTCATATAGCTTGTGGTAATCACGCCTCATTTGCATCTCTTTCAGAGTGGAACTGGACCATTGTTCACCGTGTGCATTGCGGTGTGGTCATGGAATCGACCGTTCTGGGGGACGGTACAGCTGTGCTTGGTGGTTGTCACCCTGAAGGCTGAAGGCGCTGTTCACGACCTCTGCTCTGAGTACGAGTGCCGGGACGTCTCGAAGCGGGTCAACCAGAGTCTCTCGAGGAGATATGTGAGGTGAACCTGCCTACCTGAAATCTGCTTGAAAACTCACAAGACACATTGTGTAGGTCATATACACCAAATCTATGAATTAGTTATTGCTGCATGACTGTATATGAATAATATTGACCCAAGGAGGAATGGGAAGATACCTACATTAGGGGTCGGATGAGTAAGACTGCCTCTCTGCTACCATTGGAGAAGAGAGGGGATGACTATGAATCATGGGGCTGGGACACACTGCAACCAGGGATAATTGGAGTTAAATATTAGATACCAGAATGAGGCTAAGGTGTACAGTGCATATTGCATAGGGAATAATGCTGCGATACTACGGTGTAGTGTCAACGGTCCTCTTAGTTCGGCCGTTGACCCATGGCCAACACAACGCCTATATTGAGGTCTCATCATAGCTGTAGGCTGCAGTTGAAGTGGTCATTGTGACTCCAGGAGACTGCAGGATGGTGATAAATAATGTGGTAGAACAGTCTTCAACTATGCTTCCATTCCTCCACACACACCTTGATATTAGGCCCATACACAGATGTATGCATAGATCAACCACACATGCAGTCATGAAGAAGGTGTGAAGATGGCAGCTTCAAGGGGGAGGGACATTAATTCTTCAATACAAATACATGTTCATTGACTGAGTCAGTTTTTTACCAATTGTCCAAATCCACTCCCTCTGAAGGCAGCATACCACATATAGACTGGTGTTCCTCCGCCAGCCCTAAGTTACCCCTCAAAAAAATAGTCCCCCAAATTACATTGGGGCGCACTTTAGAGCGATTTCCCGAACCCTGCTGGGTCCAGTGTTGCCTGCAGTGGACAGGCCATATCAGAGAGTACCACCTATGTCAGTTTTGGCTATTTGGGGCGAATTTCTGACCATTTTCTGGATTGACACTTGGATGCTGGAAAATCTGATTTCCGACTGGCAGCCCCGATCGGAAATAGCCTAAAAAGACACAGGCAACCCTGGTGAGAAATCTAAACGTTGAAGGTATGGTAAATTGAAAGTGCCATGACAGGTATGAATGTCAGCTTCAAAATGGTGGTGGCTCATCCCTGGAAGTATGTTCTGTTGGGTTCAGCAGCTGGCGGAACGTAGTCAGTTTAGTGTGTAAGTCAGTGGGACGGCTATATGTGGTGTGCCCCCTGAAGTCAATTTTTGAGGAAAAATCTTTTGAGAGCAATTTGGGTGCTAGGTGTGTCAGTGTACTTGATTTGATGTTGGTTGTACATAAAGATGTCAAATAGTAGTGTGTGAGATTCAGAAGGGCAATTAATTAATTGATTAATTAATTAATTGATAGATTGTGTGATTTGCACTATGAGAGGGGCTGGGCCCCAACTTGGCTATATGGCTTGCACAGGATGCTCCACAGATGCTCATTACAATGCTCTACCCCGTACATATTAATACGCTGGGAACCAACTTCAAAACAAGTGGACCTACAAACTAGCAGCATCGATCGATCGTGCAGTAAGCAACACTGTACTGTTACTCTAGTGCCAGCACACAGACTTGGCATAGCAAAACAATGACAACGCTGAACGGGTGAACTTGTAAACGTTGTGACTTCTGGCTAGGTTTAGCTGATGAATCTAATCTGGTGCAGAAACGGCCTGGGGAAGATGAACATGCATTGCATGTGGTGAGTATTTGACAATTATATTATTCACAGAGTAAGAGAATCGTGAGACCTAGGCCTAGGCCTAGGTTTTGTTTGCTTAGGCTAAGCCTAATGTATGAGAATTGTGTACAAACGCTAGCTGGATGATGGGACTCGAGTTATGTGCCTTTACCAGGGAGCCTTCATGAAGCAGCGATCATGGCAGAGGGAGAATTGAAGGTTTGCTTTGATAGTATCAGTACTAGTTGTTGGCTCACAGCAACGAAAAATGACGGGTTGTAGGATGAGCTGGAGCCACGAAACGTGAAAAACGCCTCTTTCCAGCCTATGGGGTCTCAGCTGGGCTCTTCGCGATTTGTATTCCCTCCCCCTCATATAGCTTGTGGTAATCACGCCTCATTTGCATCTCTTTCAGAGTGGAACTGGACCATTGTTCACCGTGTGCATTGCGTTGTGGTCATGGAATCGACCGTTCTGGGGGACGGTACAGCTGTGCTTGGTGGTTGTCACCCTGAAGGCTGAAGGCGCTGTTCACGACCTCTGCCCTCTGAGTACGAGTCCCGGGACGTCTCGAAGCGGGTCAACCAGAGTCTCTCGAGGAGATATGTGAGGTGAACCTGCCTACCTGAAATCTGCTTGAAAACTCACAAGACACAATGGTGAGTATGTCATACAACAATACACCCAATCTATTGAATAGTTTATTGCTGCATGACTGTATATGAATAATATTGACCCAAGGAGGAATGGGAAGATACCTACATTAGGGGTCGGATAAGTAAGACTGCCTCTCTGCTACCATTGGAGAAGAGAGGGGATGACTATGAATCATGGGGCTGGGACACACTGCAACCAGGGATAATTGGAGTTAAATATTAGATACCAGAATGAGGCTAAGGTGTACAGTGCATATTGCATAGGGAATAATGCTGCGATACTACGGTGTAGTGTCAACGGTCCTCTTAGTTCGGCCGTTGACCCATAGCCAACACAACGCCTATATTGAGGTCTCATCATAGCTGTAGGCTGCAGTTGAAGTGGTCATTGTGACTCCAGGAGACTGCAGGATGGTGATAAATAATGTGGTAGCACAGTCTTCAACTATGTTTCATTCCTCCACACACACCTTGATATTAGGCCCATACACAGATGTATGCATAGATCAACCACACATGCAGTCATGAAGAAGGTGTGAAGATGGCAGCTTCAAGGGGGAGGGACATTAATTCTTCAATACAAATACATGTTCATTGACTGAGTTCAGTTTTGTACCAATTGTCCAAATCCACTCCCTCTGAAGGCAGCATACCACATATAGACTGGTGTTCCTCCGCCAGCCCTAAGTTACCCCTCAAAAAAATAGTCTCCCAAATTACATTGGGGCGCACTTTAGAGCGATTTCCCGAACCCTGCTGGGTCCAGTGTTGCCTGCAGTGGACAGGCCATATCAGAGAGTACCACATATGTCAGTTTTGGCTATTTGGGGCGAATTTCTGACCATTTTCTGGATTGACACTTGGATGCTGGAAAATCTGATTTCCGAATGGCAGCCCCGATCGGAAATTACCCCAAAAGACACAGGCAACCCTGGTGAGAAATCTAAACGGTGAAGGTATGGTAAATTGAAAGTGCCATGACAGGTATGAATGTCAGCTTCAAAATGGTGGTGGCTCATCCCTGGAAGTATGTTCTGTTGGGTTCAGCAGCTGGCGGAACGTAGTCAGTTTAGTGTGTAAGTCAGTGGGACGGCTATATGTGGTGTGCCCCCTGAAGTCAATTTTTGAGGAAAAATATTTTGAGAGCAATTTGGGTGCTAGGTGTGTCAGTGGTACTACTTGATTGGATGTTTGGGTGTGTATCATAAATATGTCATATAGTAGTGTGTGAGATTCAGAAGGGCAATTAATTAATTGATTAATTAATTAATTGATAGTTTGTGTGATTTGCACTATGAGAGGGGCTGGGCCCCAACTTGGCTATATGGCTTGCACAGGATGCTCCACAGATGCTCATTACAAGCTCCCATACCTATTAATACGCTGGGAACCAACTTCAAAACAAGTGGACCTACAAACTAGCAGCATCGATCGATCGTGCAGTAAGCAACACTGTACTGTTACTCTAGTGCCAGCACACAGACTTGGCATAGCAAAACAATGACAACGCTGAACGGGTGAACTTGTAAACGTTGTGACTTCTGGCTAGGTTTAGCTGATGAATCTAATCTGGTGCAGAAACGGCCTGGGGAAGATGAACATGCATTGCATGTGGTGAGTATTTGACAATTATATTATTCACAGAGTAAGAGAATCGTGAGACCTAGGCCTAGGCCTAGGTTTTGTTTGCTTAGGCTAAGCCTAATGTATGAGAATTGTGTACAAACGCTAGCTGGATGATGGGACTCGAGTTATGTGCCTTTACCAGGGAGCCTTCATGAAGCAGCGATCATGGCAGAGGGAGAATTGAAGGTTTGCTTTGATAGTATCAGTACTAGTTGTTGGCTCACAGCAACGAAAAATGACGGCTGTAGGAGGGCTGGAGCCACGAAACGTGAAAAACGCCTCTTTCCAGCCTATGGGGTCTCAGCTGGGCTCTTCGCGATTTGTATTCCCTACCCCTCATATAGCTTGTGGTAATCACGCCTCATTTGCATTCCTTTCAGAGTGGAACTGGACCATTGTTCACCGTGTGCATTGCGTTGTGGTCATGGAATCGACCGTTCTGGGGGACGGTACAGCTGTGCTTGGTGGTTGTCACCCTGAAGGCTGAAGGCGCTGTTCACGACCTCTGCCCTCTGAGTACGAGTGCCGGCGGGACGTCTCGAGCGGCGGTCAAAACAACAAAAAAAAACCAGAGTCTCTCGAGGAGATATGTGAGGTGAACCTGCCTACCTGAATTCTGCTTGAAAACTCACAAGACACATTGTGTAGGTTATATACCCAAATCTATTAAATTAGTTATTGCTGCATGACTGTATATGAATAATATTGACCCAAGGAGGAATGGGAAGATACCTACATTAGGGGTCGGATGAGTAAGACTGCCTCTCTGCTACCATTGGAGAAGAGAGGGGATGACTATGAATCATGGGGCTGGGACACACTGCAACCAGGGATAATTGGAGTTAAATATTAGATACCAGAATGAGGCTAAGGTGTACAGTGCATATTGCATAGGGAATAATGCTGCGATACTACGGTGTAGTGTCAACGGTCCTCTTAGTTCGGCCGTTGACCCATGGCCAACACAACGCCTATATTGAGGTCTCATCATAGCTGTAGGCTGCAGTTGAAGTGGTCATTGTGACTCCAGGGGACTGCAGGATGGTGATAAATAATGTGGTAGCACAGTCTTCAACTATGCTTCCATTCCTCCACACACACCTTGATATTAGGCCCATACACAGATGTATGCATAGATCAACCACACATGCAGTCATGAAGAAGGTGTGAAGATGGCAGCTTCAAGGGGGAGGGGCATTAATTCTTCAATACAAATACATGTTCATTGACTGAGTTCAGTTTTGTACCAATTGTCCAAATCCACTCCCTCTGAAGGCAGCATACCACATATAGACTGGTGTTCCTCCGCCAGCCCTAAGTTACCCCTCAAAAAAATAGTCCCCCAAATTACATTGGGGCGCACTTTAGAGCGATTTCCCGAACCCTGCTGGGTCCAGTGTTGCCTGCAGTGGACAGGCCATATCAGAGAGTACCACATATGTCAGTTTTGGCTATTTGGGGCGAATTTCTGACCATTTTCTGGATTGACACTTGGATGCTGGAAAATCTGATTTCCGACTGGCAGCCCCGATCGGAAATAGCCTAAAAAGACACAGGCAACCCTGGTGAGAAATCTAAACGGTGAAGGTATGGTAAATTGAAATGAAAGTGCCATGACAGGTAGGAATGTCAGCTTCAAAATGGTGGGTGGCTCATCCCTGGAAGTATGTTCTGTTGGGTTCAGCAGCTGGCGGAACGTAGTCAGTTTAGTGTGTAAGTCAGTGGGACGGCTATATGTGGTGTGCCCCCTGAAGTCAATTTTTGAGGAAAAATCTTTTGAGAGCAATTTGGGTGCTATGTGTGTCAGTGTACTTGATTTGATTTTGGTTGTACATAACATGTCAAATAGTAGTGTGTGAGATTCAGAAGGGCAATTAATTAATTGATTAATTAATTAATTGATAGTTTGTGTGATTTGCACTATGAGAGGGGCTGGGCCCCAACTTGGCTATATGGCTTGCACAGGATGCTCCACAGATGCTCATTACAAGCTCCCATACATATTAATACGCTGGGAACAACTTCAAAACAAGTGGACCTACAAACTAGCAGCATCGATCGATCGTGCAGTAAGCAACACTGTACTGTTACTCTAGTGCCAGCACACAGACTTGGCATAGCAAAACAATGACAACGCTGAACGGGTGAACTTGTAAACGTTGTGACTTCTGGCTAGGTTTAGCTGATGAATCTAATCTGGTGCAGAAACGGCCTGGGGAAGATGAACATGCATTGCATGTGGTGAGTATTTGACAATTATATTATTCACAGAGTAAGAGAATCGTGAGACCTAGGCCTAGGCCTAGGTTTGTTTGCTTAGGCTAAGCCTAATGTATGAGAATTGTGTACAAACGCTAGCTGGATGATGGGACTCGAGTTATGTGCCTTTACCAGGGAGCCTTCATGAAGCAGCGATCATGGCAGAGGGAGAATTGAAGGTTTGCTTTGATAGTATCAGTACTAGTTGTTGGCTCACAGCAACGAAAATGCCGGTGGTAGATGGGGCTGGAGCCACGAAACGTGAAAAACGCCTCTTTCCAGCCTATGGGGTCTCAGCTGGGCTCTTCGCGATTTGTATTCCCTCCCCCTCATATAGCTTGTGGTAATCACGCCTCATTTGCATCTCTTTCAGAGTGGAACTGGACCATTGTTCACCGTGTGCATTGCGGTGTGGTCATGGAATCGACCGTTCTGGGGGACGGTACAGCTGTGCTTGGTGGTTGTCACCCTGAAGGCTGAAGGCGCTGTTCACGCCCTAGCCCTCTGAGTACGAGTCCCGGGACGTCTCGAAGCGGGTCAACCAGAGTCTCTCGAGGAGATATGTGAGGTGAACCTGCCTACCTGAAATCTGCTTGAAAACTCACAAGACACATTGTGTAGGTTATATACCCAAATCTATTAAATTAGTTATTGCTGCATGACTGTATATGAATAATATTGACCCAAGGAGGAATGGGAAGATACCTACATTAGGGGTCGGATGAGTAAGACTGCCTCTCTGCTACCATTGGAGAAGAGAGGGGATGACTATGAATCATGGGGCTGGGACACACTGCAACCAGGGATAATTGGAGTTAAATATTAGATACCAGAATGAGGCTAAGGTGTACAGTGCATATTGCATAGGGAATAATGCTGCGATACTACGGTGTAGTGTCAACGGTCCTCTTAGTTCGGCCGTTGACCCATGGCCAACACAACGCCTATATTGAGGTCTCATCATAGCTGTAGGCTGCAGTTGAAGTGGTCATTGTGACTCCAGGAGACTGCAGGATGGAGATAAATAATGTGGTAGCACAGTCTTCAACTATGTTTCATTCCTCCACACACACCTTGATATTAGGCCCATACACAGATGTATGCATAGATCAACCACACATGCAGTCATGAAGAAGGTGTGAAGATGGCAGCTTCAAGGGGGAGGGACATTAATTCTTCAATACAAATACATGTTCATTGACTGAGTTCAGTTTTGTACCAATTGTCCAAATCCACTCCCTCTGAAGGCAGCATACCACATATAGACTGGTGTTCCTCCGCCAGCCCTAAGTTACCCCTCAAAAAAATAGTCCCCCAAATTACATTGGGGCGCACTTTAGAGCGATTTCCCGAACCCTGCTGGGTCCAGTGTTGCCTGCAGTGGACAGGCCATATCAGAGAGTACCACATATGTCAGTTTTGGCTATTTGGGGCGAATTTCTGACCATTTTCTGGATTGACACTTGGATGCTGGAAAATCTGATTTTCCGAATGGCAGCCCCGATCGGAAATTACCTAAAAAGACACAGGCAACCCTGGAGAGAAATCTAAAAGGTGAAGGTATGGTAAATTGAAAGTGCCATGACAGGTATGAATGTCAGCTTCAAAATGGTGGGTGGCTCATCCCTGGAAGTATGTTCTGTTGGGTTCAGCAGCTGGCGGAACGTAGTCAGTTTAGTGTGTAAGTCAGTGGGACGGCTATATGTGGTGTGCCCCCTGATAGGTGTAAGGTGTAGAATAACATAATCGATTAACGTCATTCGACCTTTACACACTTGAAGTTACTCTTACTACTCGGAAACGCCCACACTCCAAGAGAGTGTTTCTGTTTCGTCAGATATCACTCAAGTGAGGCCTATGGAGAACTGAATCAACAAGGCTGGGTAATGATTCGATATCGATACCATAGTTGTTTATTCTCTAAATATATCAAAGTGCACAGCATGTCGAGCGCAAATAATATAACGCGGTTGCCAGAGTCTCTCCAATAAATAACCTGTGTACGCTTCCTATAGTACGTAGTTTCCCCATCAAAGTTTCATGAAATACTGTAAAAAGCGTTCATCAATTGTGGGAGGGCATGCCTCCGATAAATGTTACACATGTAACCAACATTATACCAATGAATGGTAACACTGTCCCCCGTGTGGTAGACATGGTTACACCACCTAGCCGCCCTGGCCGCAGCAACATCAGTTTACAGAATCATGACATACTCATATTCTTCAGTTCTTCTTGCTCGAGGTACCGCACATGCTAGATTAGAATGAAATACTTACCTTCTTTACGATAGATATTATTACAATGTGAAGAAAGAACAACCACAACTTGGAAATATGTAGCACCTCCCGAACAGAATAATCATGATTACTCTTTTTGCTCAAAACGTATCGTTTTTCAAGGGTTCAGTAATCGCCATGCTTGACATCATGTTTATTGGAGGCAGATATCACAGGAATTGGACTGGCCGTAAAATTCGGGTGATTAGGTGGTTTGGTTGCTAAGCCACCGGTGACGTAGCTGGATCCTGATATGATTTATTAGATAATTTGGGGTGATAAATTACTCCAATGCGGTTATTACTGCTACAAAAGTGGTCGATATAAACGAATCCTGAAAATAGTGAAGAATGATAACCTTATTAAGAAGAACTCGGCTGTCATGTTCTCGTGATGTATTATTATTAAAGGGAGTTGTTGGTTATATGAAAACAAGCTAAAGGTAAGTCCATTTGGGCAATCAGTTCTGCACTCAGATGTCCAGGGCAATCAGTTCTGCACTCAGATGTCCAGGGTACCCCTGACGATAACTGTGGTGATATTGTTGATTTCCGTCCTCTAACGGCTATCGATGTATATAGTATAGCAATTTCATTTCAGTTTCATCCTGTGACGCTTCTTTATTTATTTATTCATGTATAATTCATTTGGCTTTGGGTTCATTTCCGTGACGCGAAAACTTCTGCGATTTTTTGTTGTTGTTATGTCAGGAATCACGAGGTTCAATTTAGCCATATGATTCAACACTTTCCTAATCTGTTGCCAGATCTTTGTATTGAGGTGGTGTACCGGTGTTATTTGTTATGCAACTGGATCAACTCATTATATTCCATATCGTCGATTTTATCATCCTACATGTGTACCTTTTGTTCATGAACATTATTATCATTACGCTAACTGGCTCAACTTTCGTGGGCCTATTAATCGTCAACACTGTTACCAGTTGCGCTACACATCATAAACTTGCGACTCACTGAAACATGACGATGAATACCGATGGTCTCGACATGTCAATTAACATATTGCTCGCAGGTCCCAATTATTCGTTCCTCAGTCACTCGCTCAAATGTCCCATTACACATTTCCAACGTAGAAAGAATACCGTACACAAAATACGTTATATACGTTGTGATAGTATACCGATGGGTTTCCATCGAATAGAGAAAACAACAAATACTTCTCTTTTGCGTTGCGTGACGATCTCGTCTCGCTAAATCTTTGTTTCCTGGATGAGGAGTACCTCCTCCGTGAAAAGTGAGAGAGGTGTAAAAACATCGAAAATGCAATTACTCCCTGACGTCAATTCATAGTGACGTCACAGAATAACCAAGAGTTTCAGAATATCAGTAAGAGTCAAGAGGTCGCACAAAGGATCGCAAACAACCATGAATATGTCGCTGAAAACTTGATTCAAGTTGCTGAACCCAAATGGAGAAATGACAATAGGAACAATAACTGGCAGGGGAAAAGTAAAATTTATACGTAATTAGTGCTAGACTCACATTTATTAAATAGTGCTCGAAGATCTTACTAAGTTATTGAGTTCTCATTTGACATTGCTATGTTTTTATGTAGTATTTTTTTTTAGATTACCATATTGTCTGACAACAGATGATATATTAGCAACGAATATAACCTACTGACTGATGAACACCTATTTCATTACTTTATAACCTAAGAATCTACTCAACTCTGAAATGAAACCAGCGGTAAATGTTTGAAAAATCATAATATAATTTTGGAAGCCCTTTAAAATGATGAAATTTATTCACTCACACAGGTGTTCCTAGAGCTGTATAGAAGACCAATTCAATTTTTAATTACCAAATTGATATGAAATATGAATACAAGACTTTATAGAGCGGCAGCGATTTGGGTGATTATTTCACTAATATTGTAACACAGATGCTTTGGGCAGAGGTATTTTGCGCGGGCTCCTGCTGGTGGATCAGGTATTGCAATTCCTTGGAAAATTTTGTATATTTCAGATGCAACGTTTTGCTGCATGTCCAGGAGAGTGGCCAGATTTAGGGAAAATAGGTCAAACGAAAAGATATTTCCCGACAGATGTTGCCAATTACGTATTTCATAACAGTACACTTTAAATCATACAATCGTCAGTATTGTTGTTCACCGTGTAAAGTCTCAGCTATACAGTGTCGAGTTGTATTGCAATCATATTGATTCATTCACTTCTATTGACAGCTTAACCCTACACCCACCTTTTTTTTTTTTTTAAAGATTAATGATGTTGTATAACACGGCGCCTGATGTAGTCGAGAATGTAGCGACCAGCTGCAAGGTTGTTCTTGACGTTAATTTGGGAGTGGGCTACTTTCCTCTTCAATAAACTCTGGAAAACTAATTTATAGTTGAGTCCACTTCGCTCGAACCAGGGTAACTTTTTACAATTCCTCGTCCTGATAAGTTTAAAGGGTGGAAAAACATGTCGATTGACGTCATCTCACATTAGAACAGTGTTCTGTTTCATCAAATATTTCTCCAGGCTGGGTCCGGGTCCCAGGCCAAAACCTCTATTCTTTCATTTTTTCAAAGTGTACAGCGGATCGAACGCGGACAATTAAACGTTTTCGTCAAAGCGCCTCCAACATATAACCCGTGTACGCTCCGTATGGCACAAAGTCCCCTCCTCTAGGTTTCATGGTATAATGCATTTTTCGTTCATATAATTAATTGTTGCTTAAATAGTGATTCACTAATAAATTTTACACATGCGCAATCGAATATCTATAGGCTACCAAAAAAACATAAATATCTGTTCTTTGTGGCGAACGCTCCAACGCGGAACAGTTATGCACAAATCACAAAATGGGACATATAGTTAGGTCAACTAGCCGCAGCAACATCAGTTTCCAAATTCATAAATGCCTCCTTCCCTCATCTTGCCCGAGCTTCTGCACATGCTTGATGAGTTTTTTTCGGCTCCTTCATAATATACGTTACTGTAATGTACAAAATGAAAAAGACAACCTCAAAGTTGTGAGCAATCTCCACAATCAAACAGCATAATTTCTATACTTCTGCTTATTGTATCCCCAGGGTCAACATTCGTCAATTTTGTCTGTCCATGCCCGAGTCCTTTTTAATCCCTAATCTGAATTCATTTTTTCCCCCTGCACGGCGTTATTTTAAGGCGAGGCGGATTTCATAGGAAATGTCCCAGACTGACCGAATAATTCAGTTAGGTTGACTTGGTTGCTAAGTCACCAGTGACGTAGCCAGATCCTAACATGATTTATTGAGTAATTGCAGCTAATTCAAATGAGAGTACTACTGATACGATAAGTGTCTGATATCGACGAAATCTGATTATTCGTGGGAAATAATAACCCGTATTGAGAAGAACTCGGCTGTCATTTTTATGGGTCGTTTCATTCCACATGACTACGATTGTGGTGAACATGGATTACTGTTCAATCAAATAAAATTAGACTTAGGCCGGGATTCCATAGATGCAGATGCGTATCCGGCTCGATGTGAAAATCGCATATATACGGAAATGAATGTTCGTTTCAGAAGAGAAAACACTATAACTGTATGCAAAAAGACCATAAAAGGCAGCAGCCCATGAATATTGTCGTTGTTTGGCTGTTTGAGGAAGATATTCCACAGAATTCATTCGCAGTGATACGCATCCTCACAGTCGCATTGGTAACATTGTTTTTTTCTTTCTCACTTATTCGGTGTTGGTTTGCCTCAATTCATTAATTTTAGCTTTTGTGGAACCAATATCTATCTTTGCAAACTAAATAGAACATATTCAAACACTATCCCCCGCTCAGTTTACGTGAAATGGCGATTTTACAAGTACGCATACGCATCTATGGAATCCCGGCCTTAGAATAAGGACTGAATTAGTAATCATATCGAGTTTCATTCCTTCGGATAAAATGACACATGGTCCATACGCCTATCAACGTATCGTTAACCTGCAATTTGCGCACCTGTCCTTCACCTAACCACACTAAATTCGTGGCCTACGCTGGTAGCCTAACACTCGAAATCGGCAACATTTTTTCAGTCTTTGTGGCCGTTTCCATCGTTCTTTATTGGTCAAATCTCATTTTTGTAGTATAAATTAAGTATCTTCTCGTACCTGCGATATAACTTCGTGAGAAAATAGTCTGAATGTAGTGGCAGGTCCGACCCAGTTCTGAATGCGCAAATTGCGGTGGGGTTCAAATACAATTACTAATTTTTTGTTGTTCTTTCCTCAGTTTCCTGCATTTTCACCAATTTTTAGAGCACGCGATAAGATGTTCCATGGTTGTATTATTCTCGGATCTGATCATAAGAAAAAAAAATATCGCAGTTACAGTGCTAGGTGCGCAAATTGATAATGGACCATGCTACATGAGGCAATTCAAATCTGTTTCGATCCAGGCTTTTTCTCAGGCTCTCGTACAGTGGCAAAAAAATCCGGAGTTACTGTATTTTGTTGACTATCAGTTTACTAATTTAACTAGTTGACTAATTTTAGGTGTCCAGTCAAGAATGCGGAAACTCGCTGTAACAACGGTCATGTGCATATTCAACATTGCATTATCCGGTATTCGTTACTCCATCTGCTTCACGCCACACTATTTGCCAGTTACAACACTTCATTCATCTTTATCCATGTTGCGGCACTGATCCACTACAGTAACAGGAGGTATTCCCTACTGACGTTGCATCGTTCAATCGTCTTCATTTGACTCTTCTCATGGGTTCTGTATTCTCGATGACTGAACAAAGAAGATACTGTTCCACAATAGGCGAGTGTGCCTCCTTCGCTCTGGGTTCAGTTCTGTTACGCGGGAACTTCTTCGATTTTGTTGTTATGTAGGGAAGCACAGGGTTCGGATAGGTTTTATTATTATTCCGTCACTATGTCTAATCTTTTTTGCTAGATCACCAGGCTCATCTCTCCTCCATCTTCATAAAAAGGTGGTGCATCGTTGTTCTTCGAATGGACCATTATATTCTAATCTTCGAGTTTATCTTCCTGCAGTGTGTGCCTTTCGTGAGCCTTATTGCATCAACACTCGTATCAGTTGCGCTACATATTAGAAGGCAACGTTCACTATGTTGTGAAAATTGGCTCAACTTGCGAATCACTGCAACACGCAAGAGATACTGTTGGCCTCGACCTGTCGACTTGTGCTTGCAAAAACCACTATTTATTATCTCAGTCATTAGCCATATGTCCCCAAACTCATTTCTAACATGGGAAGGCCACCAAAGCTGAATTCATCACTAATAAAATCAGGTCAGCCTACAACACAAAAATGCAATACTCGCTCCTATTGGCACTCATACGTCTATCATCACAACATGCCTACATGTCAAGACACAAAGTACCGCCTGGTTGTTGAATAGATGAACATGTGAGGAGGTGAGATGAATGTGTGAGGTATATACCAATGTAATATTTTGACCAATCTAGCTTCAGGTATACGGAGAATAACGTGTAAGTAATCGGACCAGGCACCACGCTGGCTAAGCCTTCATGCGGTGTTTAGTCCGTGAGCTGAAGTGATAGAAGCTAAAAAACTGAAGTCACATGCGGTTGAGTTAATTCATCCTCGCTTAATCATCATTTGAGTCCGTTTCCGAATGGTAAGTATTACCTTCTATGTGAGCCTATGCAGCAGCGTCATGCATTATATGAGTGAATTTATGTTTTATGTAGTAGTAGGCGTACCACATGTTTCGGATTTTTTTTCAGTGAGCGCTGTTCTCACGAATGCCTGGGTGGTGAAAGTGCCCAATCCTCACCAGTCCCAACCAATATGTAATATTCAACCCTAATGAGTTCAGACGAAAGATTTCCATACCTCTCTCCAAGCACAGGCTTTGTCGCGTTCGAATTAGCATGTTACTTCTAAGTGTATTAACTTTAGTTGGAATGCCTTATATTGCTCCAAAAATAGTAATAAATTTCAGGGGATGGGCGTCCTTTTTTATTCATATCTTGGGGGATATACGGAATCGGACACGTTGTTTGCATTAAAACTGGCGCAAAACGGCATTAATAACCCTCTCTTGTAGATAGTCTAACATAAATTGTTCCATGGACTGAGTTCAGGTTTTTAACCTGCCTGCATTCAGGTGTTTAGCCCTCCTGTACTTATTAGGTTCATAACTCTGTGAATGATTCGTTCACTTTGCACGGTTCGCATCGATATGTACACTCTGTCCTGTCAGGTGCTACACCAAAAAAAGGTGAATACCCTTGTCGATTTTTTTTGTATAAACCGTTTACGAATAGTACACGAAGCAATCAGTGTGAAACACCCAAAAGAACAATAATTACTGCAATTAAAACGCAAACGGATTTTTCAAGAAATAATCATATATATTCATATATTTTAAAAATCCCATTTGCCGGTATTTTTCAAGATTTTAAAAGGATACCTGAGGCAAAAATACTTTCAGCGCATGTGTTAAGTTCCAACGTGACTAAAAGAACATCCATGCAGATGGCCTTTCCTTCACTTGGGTTCACCACCGTACAGAAGAAAACAAGTCAGCTCAATCGGCGGTGCTGTATACAGCTGCAGGTGTAAATTGTCCTAAAACATCAGTACGGAACTTAAATGTTTTCTCCGAAACAACCATTTTCGCATGATGTCATCAATAATTACGAAATACTCCAGCCTGAACCGTATGAGCTAACTAATAAGTTACTAAGGGTGGATATTGTCGCTGAACCCCCGGTGAAAACTGTAATACCACATATTCAAACATGATATATTGGGTCATGTGGGGTAATATGATCTGGGCAATGAGGCCGTTGCCACTACGACTGAGTAGTCGGTTAAAAAAAAAAAAAACGTAATTGATGGAGAGAGACAATAATTAGCGATGGGAGGAGCCCGATTAACATAATTATATGGGACGTTTCCTTTTACCCTCTCAAAGGTAAGTTGGATTCATCAAGTTTGCAGAGGAATGGAATAACAGGTTTCGACAAGCATATTATGAATTGTGAACAAATCTATACATCTATAATAACTAGCCCTGAAAATCTGCAATTTCTGTTCGAAATGACGTTACTACGAGCAGGGTATAAACCATGTACACATCATCGGGACAGCATAGGCCATGAAAGCCAATCAGAAACTTGTCACTCTGTTATTACCTTTCCTATGTGTGGATTCTCCCACACATGGTTTAATCAGTTACTAGCTTCATCGACTTTGTGTTTTGCCATGGCTTTCTGTTCCGCCAACGTCAAGAGACGCGATAGAAGCGATCAGAGAAATTCGTGGAATGAAACACATTAACCTTTGAAGTAATTTGACGAATGTGTTACTCCACTATAAATTTCGGAAAGCAAGAATACTCGCAGACGGCCTTTTTGGTCTTTACAGAACACGAAGGCTGATGTATTGTCAGAGACATTCAACTACGTTTTTAACTACGATACTGCTATCTACATATAGGAAATAGGGAAAAAACAATTGAATAACTTTTGTGAATCAAGTTTCCCAATGATGATTGGAAGCTCACAGTAGTGTACCTTATCTCACTGCTAAGTCTTTGGAGCAACTTGTCCGTGCTTTCATCACTACCAGCATTAATGTAACTTGTTGCTGTCCGGGCTTCAGGCTGCCCAGCTACCCGAATTCAGTGTATTCAGAACGAGGATTCACGGCTGAATCCACGCACCCCAAAACGTTCCAGTAATTAGGCATGTTTTGTATCTTAACGGGCGTCCTATTGGAGCATTAGGATTCGACTTAAAGTTTGTTTCCTGTTTCAGGTGCCTAACACTAGTTTCCCATCTACATAAAAAAAAATATATATAAAAAAACTTGGATCGCCATCGACCCTCTAGATGTCTCCGTAGGTTTCACAAAAATCTTGTTGTTCCGCCAAGCCGTACGAAATCATCATTCGTGGAACATTAATCCACACTTGCTTCGTTCCCATCAGCGGACTACCGTTTCCACAAAACACCACTTCTATCTCTAGCTGAAATCTAAGCGAGGTCCATCTCTTTTCGAGGGTTTTTACTGGGGGATCGTGAGGTTCCTCACTCTTAGATATATTGTTCAGCGCTTCAAACTGTTGCTTCTTCAACTCGAGTTTTATTTAGCGCATTATGAAGCTTCATTTTAATATTATTACTATTACTATTACTAGAAATATGTGTAATAATTGCGATATCCATCATCAGAAGGGGGGGGCGGGGGCTCTTAAATGGTAATACGTAATACTCCAAGGTCGTGAGGTGGGGAGAAACGTTGGGGAAAAAAAAAAAAAAACTTGTTTTCGACGGCTAGTCCGCGTGTGTACGCAAAAATTGCACCTCATATCATTTACCTCTTTACGGAGTTCCTTGCTGGAGGTTTTGAAATCAGCGTATCCACTCCTATCTCCAAACCAAATATACAATCGCAGCTTATAGATAGGCTACCCAAGTCTTACGAATATCCTCGAAATGTCCCTGGAAGAGATTGTTACAATTGTGTTGGGGAGGGGAAACTCCTGCTCAAAATATATACACTGTCTTTGCTGGCTGCTGAATAAACGACTTTACTGAGCGATTGGCAAAATGCGTTATTAGTTGCGTGTGCGCATGACGTAAAAAACTCCAGTAATCAAGGGGATACCGCAGCATGAACCTACAATTTCTGTGCAGTTATCGAGAATACCCGGCCATTTCTGAGGAGCAATTGCAGATATTCTACTCAGAGCGCCTGTTGATGAGGGGATGTCACTTAGAATAAAAATTGCACTTCACTTTTTTTTCAAGGAAAATTAAAAAAATTGGCAGGGGAAAGTCTCAAACATGAAAGCATAACAAAACGGGTTTTGACGGGGGGGTGGGTGGGACTGGACCCCCCGGTCGGAGAAATCCTGGCACCACCCCTGATCCTAATGGTCCGTATGTAGATTCATGGTATATATACACCAACCTGACAGGGACGTCGCGAGCGTGGGGGGGGGAGGGGGGGGGGGGGGGCTGTGGGGGGTGTCTCACCCCTCCAAAAATGGTTCCAGGAGACCTGGCAGTTGGAATTTCGGAAAGATCAAGTAGGAATTTCTGACAGATCGCCCAGAGATGTATATTTACGACTGCGGTCCGCGAGCCCAGCAACTGTGTAAATTTTCCACTCGACCAAAAGGAATATTTCTATTCATGTAAAAACTGTGAAATACATGTACAACGAAAAGGGAATTGTAATTTGTTACACATATAGTGCAAAAAAATTTTGCGCGCTGAGCGCGCAATTACATTACTTCTTCAAATAACACGCATGTTTACAACGCCGCCGTGATTGATCAGTGGTTGGCGCCAGGATTTCCCCCGACGGGCTGTCCCACCACCAAGTCAATCCAAACCTGCATTTTGATGTTTTTCATTTTTTGAACATTTTTTTGAAGAAAAAAACAACGAAAAAAAGTTGAAATACACATTGTGGAGAGCAATGTTACTTCAATAGCTTGCCACTCAAATCAGACGCCCGTATTAGTAGAAGGGTGAAAGATTCCCAATAATGCAACAGGAAATACCTGGGCACTGCGTCGTGAAAGCACACCACTCTACACAGAGGCAAAACAGTGATAGACGGCCAAGAAAGAGCATCATCCATCAAAAGAATTGTAACCTTGATCTCTTGCAAGGGACATTCCGAAGATATCCAGGAGGGCTGGGTATCCTATCTCTAATCACGATGTACAGTATGTAGGAAGATGATACGCTGATCTTAAATCTCGAGCGAGGAACATTACTATAGAAAGATATGGGCGCGCGAGCGCGCCGAAAATTTTCAGCTTCAATTATAGCAATGTTCACGATAGGAAGTTTGGGAAAATTTATACTGTGGGGGCAAAAAGCCGCCCTCGTCGGGGTGTGTACTTTTTAGGGTACCCCTCGGGCTCCCCGACGAGATGGGGGACAATTCACGACGGGGGGCCAGGCTTCCCCGACGGGGGGGATGGCCCCTGCCCCCCCCCCCCCCCCCCGATGGCGCCCACCCCCCACTGCCGTGATTGGCTGTCGTATTGTATGACATCAATTATGTCTATTGCTATGATTAGATATTAGGGCAGGGATTAGATCCGCGTACAACCGATACGGAAAAAGCTTGTAAATTGGCGAATTGACCCACAAGCATTATTTACATCGGCTAGTGCCAATTTCGTAATTCTTCAGGGATTAAAATTATACAAATAGCGTCTTGGATAGTCAGCTGAACGCGTGGACAACGAATCCCCCTGTTTTTCCAGATGTGCCAGGGGAACCCCCCCCCCAAAAAAAAATGCGGCGCTTTTGCGTTTCAACTGGTTAGCAGTAGTAAGGAGCACAAAAAACTGTGGACATTAAGTTAAACCGAGGCAGCGATTTTGATCGAGGTATGACAAAAAATGTTCAAATTTTCCACCGATTACAAAAATTTTGAGACCAAAATGACTCACGTTGGCAGCCAAACGCCGGGAGAGTTCTTTCGCCCCACTGAAAAGGTCTTGCTCCCTTGCTGCCCCCCAGTCTGAAAAGTCTGGCGACCGCCACTGGCTCTGTGACTGGGTAAAAATTATGAAAGATGCCTATGTTGGCTGTCCTCTGTCAGGTAAAAGAATACAACAAAACCACCAACCCCAAAGAAGAGCTTTCTTACTGCCCCCTGGAGCTCAGTACAATTTATCAGAAAAAATCACAAATCCCTGATTACAAGTCCGCATCTAGGACGTGAAATGCAAAATTCTTCTGGAACGATGTGAATGTAGGAGGTGTTCATCATGCCTCATAATTGCCTCTAAGGCCACCTGAAATGCAAAAATTATCTAAGTTGGAGGAGGGGGCATCGGCGGCCTCTGCAAAGTGAGTCATCTAAATTTAACTACTTAATACCTAGTTGCTGCCCTCGTTGATTTGGCAGAGAAAATAAATAGCACTAGGAACTGTTAGAAGCAAAAACAAAATTTCCTATTTTCTGGAATGAAGTGAGCTTTTTGGAGTGCTGTATTTGCCCAATTGCATCTACGGTCACTGGGAAATGCAAAAATTTTGCAAAGGGAGGGGGAACACCCCCTCCCAGCTTGGACCCCTCCCCCAGATCATTATCAAACTTCAGCATCCCGCTCGAAAATGCGTTCTTACGCCACTCCACTGGATTCTAATTTTCAGATTCGGCACTGCCTGTCATGCTGTGTATCATTCGTGAGCTTGTGGCAACCAGCCGGCCCCTACCTCCCAACTTCCAAATACCGAGAGTGCCACTGAATTAGGCCATTGATGCACTATAATAGCACTGGTATAAGAGTAGAGGGTACAGTTATATGCGTTGTGATACTTGTGTATCTCACTCGAGCTTTGATGTCCCGAGTCGCCATCTTCCGTACATTGGATGTCCACGTCCATTCCCCGAAGCAGTTCCAGATGATAAATGGGCTTCAATTGATTCACTTCACTGACTCCATATCTGGACACCTCGGCTCCTCGATAGAATAATTTTTCACAAGTTACAAAACCTCTCAGGCCTAAAGTAAAAAGGCTGGGAGCCCCCCAGATGACAACAATAACCCAAAATGCACCTTTCAATATCGGGGGTGGGGTGAGTTGGAAAAAATAACTCTGTCCACTTGGATTTTTGTTCCCTTCTTCACCCCCCCCCCCAATCAATGACCTAGCTACGTCCTGAAGTAGAAGTGAAAACCACAAGGGTTATCGTGTCTCATTACTAACTCCTCAGGCGTCCGGCAGAAATAATGTCAGTAGTTCAAGTCCACCACCTTATAGATTCGTCCTTCCATAACGATTTATCTGATTTCTCACCTATGAGTAAACTGGGAAACGTACCAAACGATTCAGGCGGTTGACCACTTTCCTCCATAGCAACCGACCTGACAGGCATGACTACACTTAGCTGTTTATCAACATTCATAAATACCTTTTTATTGGTTTCCTGCATTCCGATTGGCCGGCGAGTTGAATCGAACCAGTACGATTCGAAATCGTGGGTCGGGATCAGCCATACAAGTAACTGTAGTACCATGTACCACCCACTCAAAGTGACTTGAAAATGAAACATTTAGCCTTTGTCGTAGAAAAAAAAAAACTCCTCTTGATGGTCTGTCGCCGTTAATAGTTACACCACAAGGTAATCAAACTACTGACTCCCACGTTCTGTTTGCACTAATGAGTGTTAAGCAGAAAAAACCTCATTTCATTTCCGTAAAACACACACGCCACATTGCGTGTTCATTAGGCATGCATGCATGGGGCAACCTTGTGCTGCAACCTAATAATAATAATAATAATATAGCCAAGACAAGTACTGCCCACCATCTGCGATGGTGCTCGCCCGACCTCTCAGAATCCGAGGATCGAGGATCAGACGATACATACCACCCAGTAGGACGTGAGTGGAAGAGACGAAGTCATCGTCATCATCATCACAACAACAACAAAACAACAATGGTTTCCCTGGTGCCTCTCTAAATAACTCATCTCTAAGCTAACAACAACAATTATTCTGGAGCTATTGAATATAGTTGTAATTTATTTCCCGCCCACTCCGGTTTTACAAAAACAGGCAACTAAAGCCACTGGTGGAAGAAGGTGCCAAGGCCCTACCTGTACACCCTCGCAATGAAATACTACTTAGTTGTTTTTTCGATAGCCCTTCAGTGAGTTCGTCTACCCCCTATGCCCTTTGACAATTTGTAGAAAGTTATCTGAGAAGAAGCTCGGTGTTGAATTGGTTTGAATGCATTTCATTAACGGAGGCCGTCTTTCCATATTTCCTTAAATGAAAGCACCATACTCGTCAAATAACAGTATATGATATATTTCGAAGTATAAGTTAGCCTAATTCACGCTTGAAGTTCCATCAGTGTATCATCTAGCATTAGCTTATACTCGTTAGCTTATGTCGTCTACACAGTGTTGACTTCGGTTTTTGATTTATGGGCAGTACCGTTTTTCAAACGAAAGAAGCATTCCAAGATATTAAGTAGTCGTTCCGGTAGGATAACACTCTGCAACATATGTCGCGCTTTGAACTAAATACGAGCAATAAACAAACGGTTCGTGATAATCCAAAATTCCTCAGGGCCATTTACAACATCATTTGTACGCTTTGTTATAAACAATACAAAACCAGGTGGTTTTACATTCATCATCGATACATGTGTGTTCTACGAAAACTTCGTGACCGTATAACGGTTAGTCCAGTTAAGATTCGATCCGCTGTCGCAAGTCAATCGTTTTGTATTCGCCTGATTTAGCGGCATATGACTGCCACTGCGTGAGGCAAATCTTGCTCTTGTCAGCTGAGTATAAGGCCATTGCGCATAGTTATTGTTTCACATATGTTGCATCGCAATAGTTATATATCATACCAGCCAGTTGGTCAAAAGTACAGGATCAATATGATCATACTGAATTCTCCTGGTCATTCAGGACAGAAATCAGCCAGTTGAGTACGTTTCTCACTGTTAAAGTAGCAATAAATGCATTTCTGCGAAATTTTTTGTTGTTTTCAAAAACTAGAGACGAACCCCTCCTGTAATTATGTATCTATGTTATGAAACTTGCAGTGCTGGAAGTCTTCTGGAAGAATGGAGCAAATTCACACCAGTAAAATGTGAGTTGGTCTCAAAAACACTCTGGAAACTTTGCAAACGTGTTTAAATAATGTCTTAGAAAAATTCCAGAAAAAAAAAATCGAAAAACAGTTTCATACTACTCTGATGAACAAAACATGAATCTAAAACATCAAGTTCTAGGACCTCACATAAAGATGTCGCAGCACAAAGAAGATAGTGAAATGACCACCCTTCCTCCAGCTCCTTCACCGTTATCCCTGCCCGTTAATCCTATAGCCGGTTAATTGGTCATAGTGACAAACATGAAAGACAATAGAAGACGAAAACGGGCCTCTCCGAGAGGCGAGATTCGAATCAACGAAGGAAGAGTTCGGTCCCTTCGATTAAACCAATACCAAGAAACAGGGACAGAACGATAGTTCGAAATAGTGATTCATCTGTCGAATCACCAGGTTCACACGGCCTCCGCTTGTCTTACCGATTTCTGTTCATTGCCCGTTGAATTCTTTGCATATCTGTGAACTTGGTTTGTTGTAAACACTCTTGTGGAAAGCCATTTAATTTAGAATGAAGCATTACACACTGCAAAACAGGAGTATCTTCGTCACTGGAGGTCACCCAAATTTCTTTTCATGAGCGTTGCGAGGTTAATCGGCTCGTGATTGGTAAAATATTCAGCTGACCTAATAATCGCCCCAATGATTGGTGGAAGTGGTCGGGGAAATATCAGGGAAATTCTTCGGACAATACGAAAGTTTTTTAAACCTTGATGAAAATAATTCAGTACCCGAGTTGGCTTGTGAACTCTGATGACATTACTAAAAACTAACACATACATTTAACATATGCCCAACTTATCGAGACTCGTTTGGGGGTTCATACAACAAGCGAATTTAGACCTTCGGACCCACTGCCTAAGTTTGCCTGCTCACTTTCCCTATTACATCCTGTATAAAATTTAAATTAAAGCAGGCTGTACTATTGTAAACGTATGATACGGAAACAGGCTGATAAATGCGAGAAGAGTTCTAGGTATGTGACATTGTGAGGTATAGAATGATACGCAAGGATTTGATTAAGGTACATTGTAGTATTGTAACCAGAATGGTTCGGGACAGCGAGGTCGGGGTTATCCACGCGGAATTTTAACATTTTAAAGCTGAGCTTTTCATGTTGAGTGAAGCTGAAGAGAATCCAACTTTAGCTAACCTCGTTTGTTTCCGTTTTGCTCTGCAAAACAAAAGTGTTTTCATGCCGTGAGGGTTTTCGTGATTCAATTTGAAATAATCACGGTATCGGTCTCGGATGGTCTTTCTCGGTCTCGCTCCGGATGTCTTGGTCTCGTACTGGCGACCAGTTTGTCAGTACTTTACTGTGAATTCTACAGACATGTTTTGCCGTGTACCTCCGTCTTCTTAGATAAGAGGATTATCATACCCAATGCAAACAGCAGCGTCGAGTATCATTTCATCTTTCATGTCTAGTTAAATAGTTCGCATAACGGCCCACGAAACTGGCGTTGCGGTTTGCCGGACCGGTAAGATGTAGAAGAAGGAAGCATTTACCCGTGAAAGTCCCGAGCTCGTGAGGTCATGAAGAAAATCGACCGCCCGGAAAGGAAACCATAGAAGACAAACAACAATTCAACCCGGGAGTTCTGTGATGGCACGAATGTGAGAACCAATTCCAGGGAATGATCCACTGTTTTTCACTGTGGGCAGCTTATGATCTTGTAGTCACCCAGGTGATGGGTTGGGAAACCCCACAAGCGATATAGCATTGAATAATGATTCAATATGTGCATTTACACTCGATAAAAATGGAATATGACTAGTTCGTTACAGTCAGTGAACCGTGGATTGCCCTGTTTGAACTCACAGTGCTGAAGTTAGTACGCTATGGTTAGATAACAAAACTGAGTGGAACCTAAAGGCTTAATGAATAGTTGCTTGAGTTTTTTTCCTTCTAATTGTGCATAATCTTTTACTCACCGTTTCGGGATGGATCTTGATATGATAGTTATCCCATAATGATGGCGGCGATTTGAGAAAAGTTGCTAATGTCAGCTGAAAATACAGATTAATCGTCATCGATTGTGTAGTGAAACTCGCGTTGCCAGCGATGGAGTTCTATACGAGAGAAGCAAAGAAAATTAATCTTGTCATACCGCCTTTCCAAAGATCGGCGCTCCCCCAAATGCACTCCAAGGTTTCATTTACCATCGAGGCCTAATACTGGGGTCTCTCTGCCCGAATGCATTTTTTTTTTTCAATTCTTCAATGATTGCAACATGTTATGATCACTCTTGTTGTTTCTCCCCGCTGTACCTTAGTTGTTTCCCTACGTTTTGAATAGCACAAATGGTCGTATCATCGGCCAAAATTGTTAGGAACGATCTTCATAGCTAAATTTGTTTCTTGGTGAGCAAGGAGAAGCCAACGAAGCATGACTAATTCAGAGGTTCATGCTATAGTGGCTAAGACACTGCTCCCATCACTGATCACCATCATTAAACAACGAACTCGTCACACATAGCCAACTCGATCTCCTCTCATTGAAACCTACTCAATGTGTTCTTTTCATTAAAGTCCTTATATATTTATGTCATATATCAATTCTATTCGGCCCTTGAGCCCGGTTCGTGAGTGTTTATTTGATTCTGTTTTGTATTGGTTACGATATATCACAATCCACTGTCGGCACACATCAATATAGTTAGGTCTTCGGGGTTTTTTTTTTTTTTTTTTTGATTTTTTTTTTTTTTTTGGGGATGACCCAGCTTGCTTTTAGATTAAAATCTCACTCAGTATGATTTGAATGGCTGCGCTAAGTAATAAGTTGTCGTTGAATGTTTAAAAGAGACTAATTTCATTAGTTCGTACTGGTCATCACTGGGACCCCCACTAAATCTCATTGAAAAATAATCCCTTAGAGAAAAGGACCTTGTCAAATCCTAGGCGTGACTCTGGATCCAGTCTGAAGCTTGAAGAAACGCATTAATCATCCAGTGGTGAGTCCAGATGATCTAGAAACTTTGGCATCCCCGTGAAAGTCGTTTACACCTGTTCTCGTCATCGTCATGTTATCTTATATTATACCTTGGTCAATCCCCATTTTTCGTAGTACCTTCTCTGGAGGAATGTAATAAGAGACTAATTAAATACTGCAAAGGGAGCAGTATTCTTATTACCAACTCCCATTATTTCGTTCCCCTTATCCAAAAGACTCACGTATTCTTACCGTCTTCGACCTACACCAGCTGCAGGTAGGAAATCTTTATCTCGACATGTTCAACAATCATTCCTAATCGTATTCAAACACATTTGTCAATTGAATAAACCAGTTACTTCAGGAATTAGTACACGGCAGTATGGAATTCATCAACAAAACTACACTCCGATGTTCATTCAACATAGGTCAGTTAGGTACAATGAGCTCACTTTTGGAATAATTTCGACCGTACTGTGAAGAATGCACAGACTCATTCAATATTTATCAACTTAATGAAGTGATTGCAAATGGATGAATGAGGTTGGAGTAAGGAACACTTTTGGACGTATATAGTTAGGTATTTGTCTTCAGTATTTTTGTAATGGTAAGAGAGTGGGATTGCGGAGGGGAGGGGGGTGGGGGGGCGGGTTAGTATTCTATTTCTTGCTGTATGCGTGAACGTGTTTTGGACAAGGCTTTTGCTTCACCAGGTTTCCCAGGCTTTCCATTATTCATTAAGTTGTTGTCATATACTTCAAATAAATAAATAAATTAAGTAAATAAAACAATCAATAAAAAAATAAAAAAATGATCACTAGCACCCAAAATATATTGGGTGCTAGTGATCATTTTTTAATTTTTTATGGATATTATCACACTGACATTATTTTAGAAGCCTTCTGGAAAAAACCACATGATTAGTGGTGAGACAGTTTAGTACAGATAGCCTTCCAGACTGGGGTTGTCAATTTTGATTTTCACTCGATAAATATCACTAAATGAGTGGAAGCACAACACTTCCACTTGACCGCCTGACCCCGACGATTGCCGCCCCCCCCCCCCCCCTTCCTCAAGAGTTCGAATGTTCAGTGTATGCCCAGTAGGATCAGTCCGCTCATATTTGCCATCACACATATGCTATGCGAATATGGCCCCCGACTTTTACCCCCTACCAGATATACCCAAGGTCGACTCTAAATATCCACAACCAGTGAGTACACAATGAAGGGTTTAACTAAACGAGTCTATCCCGAAACCAAAAGTAAATTTGGTGCCAGTGTTTTCTCTGCTAGCTGACAGGAAATGCTTGAATGATACTTACAATGGGGTCACCAGATAATAGTGACAGCATTTTATGCGTCTATGCTCTGATCCTAATTGGTTAGAACACAATAGGGAATTCGCCAGAAAGGAAAATATCCCCTCAAGGCCATAATACAATATTGGAAAGTTCAATCAGAACTCCTGTACCCGCCGACTTTACTGCAAGAAATAATGTAAAAAACCATAGCCACGGTGACCTAAATGCCTAACTTGAACCGAATCTAGAACCCCGTTTAAAAATGCGAATGATGGCAGAATAACATTTTGCAGATGACAGTGTGTAACAAGCTACTGGTGAGCGCTCGTCTGTGCTCACCTAAGACGACGTTGAAGGGTCTCTAGTAGATCGCGATCAGTTTAGCGAACATGCGCAGCTAATTTCCTTGTTACTTTCCTCGGCTTTCAACGGACACCAGTTGACCAGTTGTACTAAAGACCGAAAAAGAACAGTTTACCCAGTTTACCCAGTCTCAACTTTAGAATTAATAATATTAATATATATAAATATCGAGAGTGAAAAACACCATATATTGAATGGAATATCTTTGATTAGGAAGCTCTGTGAACCATATTAGACATTGTTAGCGTGAATTCGCTCTGTATTTGATTGCGATGATGCACTGACATAGGCCCTAGCATGTTATCACCATACCATCTTATTTACAACGTTATATTTATATTAAAGATGCAATTAACCTCTCAGACTAATGCGGGTATTACCGCTCCGTATGTACAACTGGGCTATTCATTCCACTAACTGTTGTGTAATACTTAATAAATACCTAATAAATAATACACTCAAAAACCTATCCTCGTCATTCATTGCTGGACTAGGTTATAACTAGGCAGGCAACTAGTCATGGCAAACTGAGCAGTGTTCCTATCAGGCAAACCTAGTCAGTCTCCGACAGCCCGTATTCAGGGACTCGACTAGCCTATGATCAGGACTAGGATGAACTCAGTGTAGGACTAGTTGGACCAAATGGTCTAAATGCATTGACTGTTTACTCTTTTACGTCTACCTAGTCGAGCAGCTAGTCATTGAAACCTCAATTATACCAGTTACGGAATGCGCATGCTCTACCAGAAATGGCTACGTCGACAACTAGGCCTCTTGGCAATCGAGTGTTGGCCAGCATGCTGACAGCTGGGCGGTTGGCTGATTTTCAGCCAGTTTCATCACATCACGTGACAAAATCCGAGAATCGTCACCTTTTTTCACGAGACCTTTTTTCCGACAAGGATTGTATGGTTATCGAATACGGTTCGATTTTTCTTCGCCGTTTGTGTGAGACAATATTTTCTGAAATTTGTATTATTTATCCGCATGTTATTGTTCAGGGAATAAAACTGAACGATTGTTTTCTGAAGAAGGACGGCAGGGGTGATTGTAGAATTTCAGGAACGTAACGTAATAACAGGCCAAGTAACCTGCAAAACAAAAACAATAGCGAGCAATTGCAATTAAATTGGAAGCTTCCACGATTCATGAAAACTGTTTTCTATGTGGGAAACGTAATTGCTTCTACAATGAATATGGAAAATATCGAAGAGAAAATCAAAAGATAATCGAAACAGACGGCGTCCCTGTATGTTAATGTTTTTGGGCCTACGCTGTTTATTTATATACGCCACCAAATTCTCAGTGAAAGTATAGTTTGTGGAAAAAGGACGGTAAACAATATCATTTGTCAAGCCAAGCAAAAAATAACTTGCTCGAGTTCAAGTGTGATTTCATCAGATTTCAATCAAGATTTCGCCAATTTTATGTGGAGTAGAATAACAAGAACAAACATGAAAATTAGATGACGATTACGCTCACGAAATGAAGTGAAAATCGTGGTTGGTTTTTCTTGCTTGCTCCTGACGCGAACACAGGGTAGGCTACCCTTATGAAATGAGTTTCGCGCACATCGCCTATAGCTTGTTGTATTGCATGCCGTTTGTGCATCCCATCTAGCCTCAAAGCTCATTTCAGCCATCGAAATATTCGAGAAAGAAGGCATCAATGTCCAATGATATTGAAAACGAATACTCTTTTCTCTAATCATTTCTATTTTAGTATTTAGGAGAAAGTGGTGATCAGTCGGCGAATTTTCAAAAAAGCCGCCGGTTATTACGATGATTCGTTTTGCCACAAGGGACCTAGTCCACAAAATTACACATTTTGACATTGGCCTAATACTGTACTTTCTTTCCAACAGATTATTTTTCAATTGTAGTTCCTATTATAATTCAGTCAATAGATTTGTAGATTACTTAAAAAATTACAGTATGGGTAATTCGTGACTGGACATAAAGGTAATTGAACGTGAAGTTAGCCTGACAGGGCTCGACCAGCACGGTAGCCTAGGCGAGGTCAGTCTGATAATTGTGTGATCTGTGCCAGGCCTATGACGTAGGAACCTTTTTGCAAATAGCTATATTGCGGTGCACCGTGGGTAGGTTTTGGTGCCTACCAGGAAAATGTCTTGGGTTATCGGTTTCAGGGTTTGTCAATTTAGGGAGGGTTTGTATTGGCAGGAAAGTGTAAATCTAATTATCTTCCCTCATCAATGAATCTGTCCTAATAGTATACCTGTGTGAATTTTGATGCAGAATGAATAAATTCAAACAAAAATTTTCCTTGAACAGATTCAGTTATTAAATGGGGTCTTCAGTCAAATTCTAGTTGTATTTGCATGGGTTGTGAGGTGGGTTTACACCCATTCAGTACAATTATTACATAAAATGAAAGGTGTTATTGAAATGAAAGGTGATCTTCTAAGATTGCACCAAAACGGAAACAGTAAATAGAGGTGGTCTCTACTGTGACAGGCGATAGACCAATAACATTGACGAAAAAGACAAAGGCTATGGTCATTGGATCATGGTACAGTATATACCATACATACTTTGAGATGATAATCTGGTACTGTTCTGGCCAATAATAATGAAATGTTGGCAGATATCAAAAGCCTCAAGAGGGAAAAAAAAGAGGTTCTGAGGTCTGTCTTGAGGGTTAGTTATTCCATTGTTGTTGCTTTTCCAAAGTTATTCATTACGTTGTTCCTTTGTTTCTTTCAGTCACAGCTATCGGCTGGCCTTCAACGAGAGTTCAAAGGTACAGCTGAGCTGACTACTAATATCAGAAGAAACCAAGTTGGGACAGTGTTGTAACTGTTGCACCACTTGAGGTATGTAAACGATCATTTTTCAATCTGCACCAGTGTTTGTGGAGGGTCATTTCCAAAGTAGGAGCCTCTCCGGCTCTCCTGTCCATGAAAACAATGACCCCACCCACTTCACTACCCCCACCCCCCTCTTTTATATATAACATAAATGTCATTTGAGTCACTACCGCGAATTATCGCATCATATTCTACTTGTACATGGCATGCAAATTCGAAATGAATGGATGAACACTCTGAACACTCTTTTTTTTGGTCCATCATTTATTTTGTTCTTCTGTTTCATTCAGTCACAGCCACATTGGCTGGCCTTAGAGTTCAAGGGTTGTACGCAGCAGCAACCATTATCCAAAAAAAAAAAACAGTTGTGAGGCGCCGTCACTATTGCAGACTGTGAGGTATGTAAAAGTACTATTTGTTTGTCACCAGTGTTGGGGACGTGCGGGGTGGTACTTCTCCAAATGAGGGGCCTCTCGAACCTCCGGCGTCATGACCCACCCCTTTTCACCCCCCACCCCCTCCAAAACATGAAAATTATTTGCATGAACATCTACATTGTGCATGCAACAATTGGAACGTGGACACTAATCTCCCCCCCACCCCCAGGCTCCTCACATCCTTCCAGTGGGTTTACCGGTATGGGAAAAACCAGGTTCCACAGTTGTCATGTGCAGGGATAGAAATAGGGGGATCAGGGGCCAGGGGTTACTTTTCAAAAGAAAGAGCCACTGGTTCATGGAATCTGGCATGGACCAGGGGTTATGTGGTAGGACCAGGGGCTTGATCACTTCCTATACCTCTGCATCAAGGAGGATCAGGGCTTCAAATGAGTAAATCCACCTCCAGAGCTAAGAAAACCACCTAGCTTCCTTGCCATACTACATACAATGAACAGTGGCTGTCTGCAAAAACATCTGAAATAATGCGTGCTGCAGTAATGAGGGAGGCCTACCTAGGATGTGACCAAGTGAAGGACCCCAGGGCTATTTGCCCTCAAGAAATAGCCCCTGTCATACAATTTCATTAAACCTGGGTAATTGATGTATTTTAGAGGGGTAATAGCCCCTGGGCCCCGCTTATCGTGAACCTGGTCATGTGGGGACGGTTTTTGTCTCCTTGACTCATGAAGCTGTTGGCATCTTCTGATAAATAACACATAGTGCATACAAACTGGTGGGGTTTCAATTCAATCCTTCTTTTTTAAGTGATCCATAAATTTGTTTGTTTGTCCGCTCAGTCACAACCATTGACTGGCTTCAAGAATTCCAGGGTGAACAGTACTGCATCAGATGACAATATCCAGAAACCAGTTGTGAACAGCTTTCACTATGTATTTCAAACTTGATGTATGTAAAAGTGCATACTTGTTGCACCAGTGTTGTAGGGGTCGGGTAATCCCCTTAATTAGGGGCCCTCCCCAGGCCTTAGCAAGGTTTAAATCATGGTTATCCATTGGCACAGGATGACTCGTACGAACATGCATGGATCTGCAAATGTATTAAACGTCATTAAACAGTATGTAGGGAAATAACACTTTGTTCAACCTCCATTACTTTTTCCCATAAAACGGTTTAAGAATGTACCGTGGGGTTCTCTGAGCATACATGCACCAGAGTCCACTTGAAATTATGTACCATACCCACTTTATGAAGGACTCAGAGTTCCAGTCACCGTTTATAGTCTGCAATAAATTGTTATCATATGGGAACCAAATAATAGCTTCTTACAATGACAGCATGGGGCTTTAAATTTAGCAGTACTGGTTGAAGTGTTTGTTGTAAAGGAATCGGCTTTCACAATTGAGTGATTAGCTGTCCCAAAGACAAGACGAATCCCAGCTAAAGGCCTGCCCCCTTACCTCCTTCAAAACATGAATATGTCATTTCCAGTCATTATGAGTTAAAAAAGAAGGAAGAAAAAAATTGGGCTGGGATCAAGACTTCTGTGCAATATAAAGGATCTTGAATAATTTTTGAAAAAGGACACCTATAAAGGCCTGTGGCTCACTCGGGGGTCAGACTAATTTCAACGTACCATACCATAAGGTAGAAGTAGGTCGATCAAGATTATTAATGTGGACATGTGTCAGTTCAGATGTATGATTGATGCTTTGGGTGTGTGTAAGTTACAGATATGGAGAGAAAAATGTTGGCAACTGCCAAGGTCAAGCAGGTCTGAAGATCACAGTTACCTTAAGAATTACAAGCATTGTATCAGGATATCAAGTATTGCATGAGGAGATGGAAATTACAGATATTCAGTCTTTCATTCTGCCAGACTCCTATCCAGCAACTTCACCTATCATGTGAGTGCTGCTGCGGTCGTCGGGCGCCATCAAGGCATAAGCCGCACACTTCTCGTTGGACAGTCCTCACTGTTCTCTGTATTCACCGATCTACATCAAGTCAATGGGCAAACCCGATGGTAGCCTATAATATACAAATCCTTGTTAGTTGTGGACCAGCTTGCTCCTAATGATGATTTGTTATTAGATGTAGTGAAAATTCAACACAACTTGGTTTCTCAATGTGCGGGCAGGCAAAGTCCTTGGAATGGTCACTTGTTGCAGACGGACAACTGTGAGGGGAATTTGATTCTATTGAAAACGCCTCGGAAATATACCTCTTCTGTCTTGAATTTTGGTGCTCGACTGTTGCACAAAGTTGGATGAAATGGAGCCATCTTTTTCATTCACCGGAATGTACATTAGGTGGAGGCCGAGGGTGCGGTTGAGAGTGCTTCAAGATCTCTGGCTTTGTTGGACATAATTGGCATCTCTCTGCCAGTATGATACATCAGTTTTCTGAGGGTTGAAGGAAACTGCAGGCTTGGATACAAACGAGGGTTATTGTGAAGAATGGAAAACTTATCTATAGGTCCAAACCCCATTTCACAGTCCGGGAGATTCGTCAGAACTAAACGAATAAATATTCGTTACTTCTAACGAATACATGTGCATGGGCGCCGCGTTTACCGCTATTACCCAGAATCCATTTGCCGACGAGTTGTAATGTCAATTAGTAGTTCATTTAAAACCGTATTCCAGTCCGTGAGTGAGTGGTCTGTTTTACATCGTAGAAGAAAGTTCAATGATCGTGAGATCGGTTATCTATCTACAAAAAGGCTGTCCTCTTTGAGAGTTCACCACGCCGTTTTTTAAAATATTTAAAGATTATGGTCATCCAACGATCGAAAGGCACATAGTAGAACCAGCACAGTCGTTTCCCATGAGTGATTATGGCAGGATTAAACAGTTGGGTTCAAACGTGGGAAGTCGTGTTGAATATGAGGAATCTGATAGAAATTGATAATATTTGCTAAGTCTGGTCTTTGCTCAAACCTCACGCGGATATGTTACACAATGTATTTGCGATGTGCGTGGCGTGTACGTATCATAAGTAACGTAGACTACGTAACGGTAGCATACGTTAAAGTACGGAGTAGGAACTCGTCACCAGCATCTATCCGGTCGTATTTAAACTTATACTACGTGAAAGTATTACAATGGGACATATACTGCC
Source organism: Sclerodactyla briareus (assembly GCA_026419785.1). Taxonomy (NCBI): domain Eukaryota; kingdom Metazoa; phylum Echinodermata; class Holothuroidea; order Dendrochirotida; family Sclerodactylidae; genus Sclerodactyla; species Sclerodactyla briareus. The sequence goes on along the minus strand of JAODTK010001654.1, from coordinate 39,878 downwards.
AACCGTACGTACCATAGTGAATGTTACTGGACGTACTCCACATAACGTACGTCTACGTAAGGACTAATAACAAAATACCGTACTACTTATTAAAATAGCAGGCCTATTTGGAACTAAGGAATTATACGTACACTAACATAAAGAACGTATATGTTACGTAAGTCCGAATCTAATTACACATACTCACCTACGCATGTAATGGTAATAGCGAAACGCACGTAAGAAGTATTCCGCCCCTACGTAATATTATCGTCTAAGTATACATACACGCATAAATACGTTGTACTACACGTGTACACATCATTATAACAATACGAAAGTGGGCGTGTACAGGTATACTGTTATCTGATCTCATATAAATTTATTCTTACGTTAAGTTGCTTACGTAAAATATTACGTAGTCGTGATAAGCAAAGCAATTACCCCGTACTTTTTTAATGTATGAAACGTGATTAGTACTGTATTACGTCCCATGCTTATGTTAGTGTAGGCAGCGTCATATATTATATACCAACGTACGGTACCGTACGAAAGTAAGTACGCAATATCAATATGTACGTACTGTGACAGCATTTCGTTCACAGGCTAATACTTTTACATAAGTACGTGGTAAGTCATTACGTGAAGGGCCTCCGAACCTAGTGTTTGCGGGTAAGTACTCCATCTAATAGCCATTTACCTGTTCAATTTCTTCCATATCGCAACTATCGTAGCTTATCACTATTTGAGCGACTGTCGTAAGACTACATCATGCATATTCATGACTGAAAATAAAACATCGGGCGATTGCTAAATTCGTTTAACTTATGACGAATCAGAGCATTCCTCCTTCTGACGAATAAACCGGACTGTTCAATACGTGTTCCTATGTGGAGTTATTGGCCTTCAAAGTTTTAGACCATTAAGCAGAAAATTGGGGAGAATCACAATGCGCCAATAACGAATGACATCACCATTGGGACAAAACAGGAAAGTGGAAATTAGTTATGGAATTGATTGTTTCATTTTGTTTGAATAAGTCACCATTTTGCAGATGATCTGTTGTCTTTCTCTACCAAAGTAACTATCAACACCTACAACCCCCACTACAGCAATCCTCTCCCGTAGAATGAATGCTTTTCGAAGCTGAAATTGATTTTGAATTTCAATGAAAAAAAGAAATGTTGCGGGGGGGTACAGGTATGACATCATTTAATATTGCAAGGTGGGATGCACTTCGATCTTGTGCAATACACATGCTTCACAATAACGCAAACTTCGAATGACTATAACTCCGTCACGGAAAGGTCCCGATGAACTTTCGGTTTGACGAGTGCATCGTTATAATCCAGCTATTAAATAAGCCCTGTTTAAATCATCCTGCAGATGTTTCTTTAAGTATATTATAACTACATGTTAATATACCTTCATAACGGAAACTATGTCAATGCCAAGTACTTTTTGAGTTCAATGGGTCGCTCTACAGTTAACACAAATTGCTGCTAACGGTAAACAAATTCCGGATATAGCACCTTTTAGTTGTGTATTGATAAAAATACCGTCCGGGATATGAAATAATACATTGAGCTATATTACAAGCTATATCCTCCTAATAATCACATTTATCGTCAATTACTGGCATTATTGACAACTTCCGTATATTTTGAAAACTAGGCTCGCTTGCCTCGCGCAGGTCCAATTTGATTGCCAACATTTATGCCTCTCTATATTTCACGGTTAACTTCGTATTGTGGATAATTCGACTGACTAAATTGACATCACAATATGAAATGTTAGGTACATAAATATTAATATGTGTGACATGCTAATAACCTCGATAAGATCAATATTTGCTGCGATTAGCGCCGAATTAAATATTACAAATCTCATTAGCACCCCCTGCCATGGACGCCGTGGAAATTTCTGAGTGGCGATTTCTATACGATTTTATGATTTGACCAAAACGTCCTCTGTTCCCATTGTCCAATAGAATAGTTTTCCATAGGCAGTTAGACCACAATGGCTCGCTATAGAAAAGCAGTTTGCACTTGATCACTATACTACGGAGTTTTCCAAAATGATCGCAATTCTTGTACACCCACACTGCCTAAAATTTGTGAATTTACCGATTCTCCATTAGAATTCTTCGAACTATTTTTTTTCATGCGAAAAACGCCGCGGTTCTGAAGAAATAGCGCTTCGAATGGCCATGATATAAAGAGTGGAATATCCTCTTTCAGCTATTGAATAAACTAGTGATAGCTTACCGCGTTCCAGAGTTATTGTAATTCTAACGAATTATTTGTGTCGTAAAAAGAAGGAATTACACACTGACATACTGTTTGGTTTGAGCCTAACAGCAAAGCGCGTTAGTTCCGTTATGCATACTAATTATTTAAAGCTTGGAAGTTTGGAGTAGCACTGTTGCATGAAGCTTGGCGAGCATTGATTGCATGAATTTACTTTCAACAACAAATATCCGTCATTGACATCACGAGGAGGTGGGACATGAGTGTAAGAAGCTGAGAGTCTCTCGTTGCAGTTTGTTGCGCGATTCACCCAATTGATTTGGCCATGGCATTGCACCGCAGCCTGCTGTTGCCCAAACTGAATCTATTCCTGACCAGTTCAATTCTTGCTGATCCTGGGTGGATACCTCAGTGCCATGAAACCAGCCATCAAGGCAGGTAAATTATCATACCAGCTATCTTTACAAGTGCTTTAGATTTTTGCCTAGGACTAATACAACATTGTTTCAACTGTGTATTGTGTGTTATGAGCATCGGCAGAATATTCGTATTGTTTACCCTTCAAATTTGATGGAATTTCACATAATACTGGTTCAATTCTATGAGCATCATTTTAACCTGCATGCATCACTGTTCTAGACACTTCAAGAAGAAGCGGATTCATTTACCTATTCACTCTCTAACATTCTGCATAGATGTTAACATTCTGCATGCTGACTAGGTGCTGCGCCTGCATAATCATGTGGGTTGTATATATTGACACATATTAACTCTTGTCTAAATACATGTAAAACCATTCGGCATTTGGAAAATCTCCTTTGATATTCTGAAAGCGGTTTTTTATGTTGTGTTATGAATAATTCCCATGGTAGCTCAGGTATCCACGATGCCAGCAATCATTTCATGATTGGTGTAAATAAAATCATTAGCACTGAGCACATTTCTTTTTGTGGATATTTTTTGGTAACAATAATATTCATGGCTGTTTTGCAATCCTCTCGTTAGCTAGCATGTATGCTAGTCATTCATTTCTTGACTAGGATGTCACAAGTCAGTGTGTGATGCTAGTCGGCTTGTGCCGGAACTATTTTTGGATAATGTTAGCACTTACAAAATTGTCAGTAAACTAGTCAAACTGGGTGCCGTTTGGACTAGTTTCAAACTAGTACGAAACTAGTCATAACCTAGTCAGGCGACTAGTTCATTCTCGCTTCGACTGACTAGTATACTGACTAGTTCATAGTGTGTTGACTAACCATATGAAACTGATCCTGCCAGCACGGACTACTTTTAAAACACTAGTTCATGGATGGAATAGGAATTACCTAGTCAAAAAACTGGGGTTTACTGATGACTAGTCTTTTGCTAGTCGGAGGGACCAGTGTAGGTTTTTGTGTGTATTAATATTCAAAGGGCTAATGGACTTTCTGAATAATGGAGTTTTCACACCATTTAAAAACATGAACCACTCCTAATGTTGTGATTCGCTACATTGTAGCGATGGCTGCTCTTTTGTTTGCATGATTTTCGGGAAAGAATGTAAAATCGCCTAGTGACGTAGCTCGACTAAATCTAGATCCTAGTTAGGTTCAAAACGCGGTCTAACCATAGACAAGCGCGAGAAGTGTGTAATGAGTTGCGTGCTACCTCTCATCTCTGCTCGCCTATGAAGATGGAGATCGTGATTATTCTAAAAACTTTCGCATCCAGCTAAATCGCCTTCTCACGACTGACAGAGTTTCTCTACACCGGCACAGGAAAAAATAAATTCTTAATTTATTAAAGCTCATACAGGTCTTTGTTTCTAGCCACGAATGTTATCATACGTAGTAAGCTACGTTTTGACTGATATGAAAACTACGATTGAAAAACAAAATTGTCAACAATATAGTATTAGAAAAATTAATTAGTGTTAAATTTCGTGAATAGGTCCTGTGCGGGAAACGAATACATGGTTACGGCCGGCCGGGCTTGCTTGCAAAAATTCCAGACTGAACACCATTTTGTCCGAAATAACATCATTCGAGGCTGTAATTTGACTGTTGTTCTTGTAGATGAGCTAGGTATTGAACGATGGCATTTATTTCCAATATCATTGAAGCTTATTCTCTCGAATAATCTGAATGGAACTCTTCGAACTTTATATGATTATTCATAAATAGCTAGCACTAGGAATAAAAAACCATTCTAGATAACGGGTGCAATATTGATAAATCGTTCGAATTCTGTTTACTTTACACTCTACAAATCGTATAGCTAGCTACAGCTGCCAGGTATAACTGTTTTAAATCAGCTTGATCAGGCAGACTCTCCTCAAGTTTAATTGTCAGCGAAATGAGTTAACCCGGTGCAGCCATCCAACCACTGTTATGCTACGTGCCAAGAAGTTCCGACAACATCATGCAGGACTTAATTATCCTCTCATGCATGCTGCGCTGAGCTCAAAAGTTTTTTTTTTTCCTATCTCATCAATATTAATGCAATCTATGAAACTATATATGTAATCACATTTCTCTGAGTTTCGTCGGTTTTCCGATTGCACCAGGTCTGGTTTTGCAACAATGCTTTTTGTGCTGTCATCCTTGCACATTTCATTGTAACATCTTTGCCTATGCGACTTGCAGGATCCTTAGATAGTAGTTGGTGTACCATTTACAAGGAGAAATTAGTCACGGAAAGTTTTCACATAAACGAACCTGGATTTTTCGCTAGCAGCAGCCAGCAACATGGTTAGCTTAATGATTCCGAATTCCATATTTTCATTTTAAATTGGCTGGTTTTTAAGACCCTAGCCTATTTTCGTTACTGTTGCTCGATACGCTCAGCTAATATTCCCGCATTCGAATCTCAATCTCTTCTATGATGGCTTGTCCCTCAGCTGTAATGTGAGCAGTCCTAGCATGTCGATTTCCTTGTTCGTTTGCTGCATGTAACTTACCTCTACAGTTTTGTACGCCTCCGTCCTGCTGGGAATAAGTCCATTCTCCTGCCCTTTTCCGTTCGCATCAACATCAAGAAGTACGATACATTTGGTATTATTTTGCCATCGGGAGTATGCATAGGCACGCAACCCGCACGTTCACTCAAATCTCTCCGTGACATGCAGATCCTAACCATCAAGCCTTCTGAATGCTTCTTAAATTGCATCCGCTGGAATTTTGGCTCATCTTTCACACTTCGTGCGAGGCCTGTCGCCACAGCCGCATGATTTCTCCCCTTTGAGGTATGTTTTTTCATTCTCATATTGCGCGAGACTACAATTTCAGCGGAAGAATCCTCTCACACGGCCAAGTGTTAGCGAACGCCGAACGTACCGGATGCTTTTAAGTAGTTGTGTGATTGACCGCTATCAGTAACGTTACGTGCTGTATTTCTTGCTCTTCCGAATTGGACTATTAAGATGGCAGTGTGTGTCAATCAGGACGTCGCGACGGGGGTGTGGGGGGTTGTCTCACCCCTCCACAAATGGTCAGAGATACCTTACAGTTGAATTTTCGCATATCCACTTGGAATTTCTGACAGATCGCCAGATTGTATATTTTACGACTGAGGTCCGAGGCCCAGTCAACTTTGTAAATTTTTCCAACTCGACCAAAAGGAATATTTCTTATTCATGTAAAAACTGTGAAATACAATTACAACGAAGAATTGTAGTTTTTTTTACACATATATGTCCAATAATTTTGCGCGCTTCGCGCGCAATTACTTACTTCTTCAAATTAACACGCATGTTTACAACGACCGCCGTGATTCAGTGGTGGCGCCAGTTTTTCCCCGACGGGCTCACCCGCACCGCCTAAGTCAAAACCTGCATTTTTGATGTTTTCATTTTTTGAACATTTTTCTTGAAGAAAAAAACAACGATAAAATGAAATACACATTGTGGAGAGCAATGTTTTCTTTCAATAGCTTCCCGCTCAAATCAGAACGCCCTTATGTCGAATAGTTCAAGTTATTCCCAATAACTGCACAGAAATACCTGGGCACTGCGTCGTGAAGCACACCACCCTACACAGAGGCAAAACGTGATATAGGCAGAACGAGCATTTCTCCCCAAACGAATTGTAACCTTGATCTCTTGCAGGACAATTCCGAAGTTATCCATGAGGCTTGTGTATCCTATCTATAATATTCCACGATTGTATAGTCTGTAGGAAGTTGATTACGCTGATCTTAAACTCGAGCGAGGTACTTGGCATTACTATAGAAAGATATGAGGCGCGCGAAGCGCGCCGAAAATTTTCAGCTTCAATATAGCAATTTTCACTATAGAGAAGTTTGGAATATATAAACTGTCGGGCAAAGAACCCTCGTCGGGGTGTGTACATTTTAGCGTACCCACTCGGGCTCCCCGACGAGATGGGAAAAATTCCCCGACGGGGAGGGGGGCCAGGCTTCCCGACGGGGGGGGCATGGCCCCCTGCCCCCCCCCCCCCTCCCCCGATGGCGCCACCCCTGCCGTGATTGGCTGTCGTATTGTATGACAATCAATTGTGTCTATTGCTATGATTAGATATTAGGGCAGGGATTAGATTCGCGTACAACCAATACGGAAAAAGCTTGAAAAATTTGCGAATTAACCCACAAGCATTATTTCACATTAGGCTAGTGCAATTTCGTAATTCTTCATGGGATTAAAATATACAAATAGCGTCTTGGATAGTCAGCTGAAGGCGTAGACAACGAGATCCTGTTTTTCCAGATGTGCCAGGGGAACCCCCTCCCCCCCCCCCCAAAAAAAAAAAAAATGCGCGCTTTGCGTGCACTGGTTAGTAGTAGTAAGGAGCACAAACTGTTGGACATTAAGTTAAAGCCTCGCAAGCGATTAGATCGAGGTCTGACAAAATGTTCAAATTTTCCACCGATTACAAAAATTTTGATCACAAAATGCTCAGGTTTGGCAGCCCAAAACGCCTGGGAGGGTTAATTTCCGACCCTCTGGGAGCTTGCGCAACCAAAAATTCGCTCGGGCGCACCGCGCCCAACCAATGGTGGCGCTCCGCTCAGATAGCATTCTCTTGCCCCACTGAGACATGTCTCTGCCTCTCTTGTGCCCCCCAGTCTGAAAAGTCTGGCGACGCCACTGGCTGACTGGCAAAAATTTATGAAAGAATGCCTATGTTGGCGGTCCGCTGTCAGGTAAGAATTACACTAACCCCCCAAAAAGAGCCTTCTTACTGCCCATGGAGCTCAGTACAATTTAGCAGAAAAAATCACAAGATCCCTGAGTAGCAAGTCGCATCTAAGGACGTGAAAATGCAAAATTATTTCTGGAAAGATGTGAATGTAGGAGTGTCATAATGCATCAGATTGCATCTAAGGCCACCTGAAATGCAAAAAATTATCTAGAGTGGGAGGAGGGGGGCAACGAGGTCCTCTAAAATGAGATCTAATTTACTAATCCTATTGATGCCCTCGATTTGATTTGGCAGAGAAAAATAAATGCATCCAGGACATGTTAAAATGTGAAATTATTTCTGGATGAAGTGAGCGTTTTGGAGTGCGGTATTGCACCAAATTGCATCTACGGTCACTGGGAAATGCAAAATTTTGCAAAGGGGAGGGGGACACCCCCTCCCAGCTTGGACCCCTCCCCAGATCCATTATCAAGCTTCAGCATCCCGCTCGAAAATACGTTCTTACGCCACTGATTGTTACTTAAGATTCGGCACTGCTGTCAGTGCTGTGTATCAGTCGTGGGTTGTGGCAACCAGCCGGCCAATACTCCAACTTCCAAATACCGAGAGTGCCGCTAATTAGGCCAGTCTGAATGCACTATAAATAGCACTTGGTATAAAGAGTAGGCCTACAGTTATATGCGTTGTGATACTTGTGTATCTCACTCGAGCTTTGATGTCCCGAGTCGCCATCTTCCGTACATTGGATGTCCACAGTCCATCCCGAAAGCAGTTCTCAGATGAGATGGGCTTCAATTGATTCACTTCACTGAACTCCATATCTGTGAACTCTCGTCTCGATTGATACATTTACACAAAGTTTACAAAACCGCTCAGGCCTAAAGTAAAGGCAGGGAGCCCCCCAGATGACAAAAAAGGAAACGCCAAAATGCACCTTTCAGTATACGGGGTAGGGTGAGTTGGAAAAAATGAATCTAGCCAATTGGAATTTTTTACTTCTTCACCCCCCAATCAGATGACCCTAGCTACGTCCCTGGGGTTAATGGACCCACCGATTCTTGTGACTATCACATTAACCTTGGAGATATGATGAGGTCAATGTTGAAAACCATGTTAATATCTTTCTAGTGCCAGAGTCAATAAATGAAACTGGGAAGTGAACATGGACTGTGTCATTTTTTCTTCTAAATAAACGTGATTCGAAATAACCTTACAATATATCTGGATATCATTACGTCGATTGTGTTGCACGTGTCTTGTTCGATAGGACAGCAATAGAGCAGCTGGACCGTATTCTACTATAAGCGGGTTCAGCTAGCCCCTGAATACAGGGCCCATGACAGAACGCAATCTTAGTTTATGATGAGCAAGTCTTTGGGTGGAATTATATTGCATATAGTGTGTTTATTCTATGCTAAAGTATGAATCTGTGAGTCAGCGATCAGCATTCGTACTTCATACATGGTTCTTCAGAAATAATATGGATGCAGATTCGTCAGTGGGAGATTATATTTGCCAGTAATTTCCTGTAAAATATACAACAAATTGATCATAGTCTGAAATGTGTGGAGTACCACTTTAAGTACGACCATCTCGCGGTATGACCATCTCGCCCCGTGATATCCTGTCATACTGCAGTCCAGGTAACTCGTGCTGTGTCTCTCTGATAACGATGGGACGGCGGAGAGTGAGAGAGAGAGCACAGAGATTATTACTTTATCCTTTGAGACACATTGTATGAATTCCGCTGCGGTCATCTTATCAGTTGGACAAACAGGTAACCACGATACTTACCCCAGGCGTTAATGCATTAGGTATCTTGTGAGTGATGTAACAGTAAAAAAACGTGGACCTTCAGTTTGCCAGACATCCGTAGTATGCAACAAAAGTGGATGATTTGCATTGATCATTAATAACTTATGACACTGCATAGGTGCATGTTATGGAGCCTAACGCACTAATAGGTTTATCATCATCACGAGTATTGGCAGGTAACAAAAAGAGACGATCGGTGGGTGGATGACTGTTATAACAGACGAGGAAGGAAGGGGTGGAGGAAGTCCCCCTGTGTTGATAGAACAAAAAAACACGCAAAAAGAGCTGAACGCATACTAAACCCATAATACACTCGGGTACTCGACTACTGTAAGGCGTTTTCCTCGCAAACACTCCCTTGCATGACGGAATGTTACCACGGGTCGTGCTAGTTGCATGTCTCTGAAGAAATAACATGTACACCCAGCCTATTTTATGTACTCAACCGAAGAATTCTACACATGCGTACTTAGGCTCAGTCGGAAAAACGCTGTTCTCGCGATGTAATATATTAGTTCGCAATTGCACAAGTTGATACTTTTCCGCTATGATGCGAGTATTGAAACTATTAAACGGTTTGTCCTAAATTGTTCCTTATTTGTGATATAACGGTTATGATAACCACAGCTAACGTGCATTTTTCTTCTCTCTCCCCTCATGATGCATGGTACTAGATCGTACCACGACTATTGAGCGAAGACGTAGGCTGGTTTGACGTACCATAATCACCCACTAAATTTGCTCGCACTTCATCGACATCTCCGACCTGAATATTGAAGATTGTTCGAATACCTTTGGGACAATCAACCGACTCTGCCGGTTGGAGAACATCTGCCGATTGCATGAGGACAACTAGCGGCACGGGGTCCCTGAATTATTAAAACCCCAATAGATACAATCGAACGCCATGTTAGACGTACCGCGCGTTGTGATAATGTGGACCACATCTTACACATACTCCAATTAGCAACTACCTAAAATCCTTCAGTCTGCTGCATAGAGTTAAGGTGGCTTCAAAAGGAACGTTAGATCACATTAGATTTTGTTGTGGCGTTGCTGTGGATGTTATTTTTTTTCGGTAGATCAGCTGATATTCACGCCCTGAATGGAACAGTATTTACTGTTCATGGTCCTATCACTTTACTATTAGTTATCACAAATGAAAAGGACCCTAACCGGCCGGTCATTAGTCTGGTCATATGTTTACAAAAAAATATAGGAATACGAAGAAGTCGACGCAGAGAAGGTAAATAAAAAGCTTCTCTTGAAATGCTTCTCTTGAGAGTCTTGTAAAAGCTCGTTTTTTTTGGCATAACAACAAATAGGTTGTGTATTCCATACTGTTGTGGCAATCAAGGCATACACGAAACCATAACGGAAGACGATAACACTAGAACCCGCCGTCAGTCAGGCACCACTACGCGAAGTGAAGAGTGAAGAGTGAAGATCGAAGCGGTGAGAATAAAAGATTGGTGTTATAAATTGGAGGCTTGATAACTTCAATCATGGGTGTCCATTAGGGATAGTTGAACCACTTCAATAGTGTCAGTGATCGTGTCAGAAAATATAAACGCATCTGAAAAATTCCAGTTTAACCTTTTCCAAGTAGTCGAACTTTTGTTTGTTTTGTAAGGATATTTCTTCATTTCTTAGAAGTATATCACTGTGAATAATTGTGTAACGAATGAGGTACTTTTCCACTGTCCTTAAATAACCTCTGATTCAATCGCTTGTTGTAAGTGACAACAAGTATGTCCACAGCATCGAAGAATCACAAACGTCTTCTTGAAACATTTTGTGATAGCGAAATATATTCCAGTGAGCGTAATTTCTTGAATGTGTGACATACAAAGGAGTGATTTCACTTTTTCCACTACGGAGCGAGTTCCAGTCGTCATCAGCTAATAGCATCCCCAGTGCTAGGGCCCCATGGAATTGCCAAGGTGTAGAAAAGTCAACCGCTGATTGTAAATCAAAGTCATGAAGTCAATTTTCTACCACGTTGCCCATCAGCAATGACGTCATATCGTTTCCATGGCAGCGGAGAGGTTGATTACTTTAGATGCCCTGTGCGGCGTATTGTATCTCCCGGCGAGCAGATGTTCTCTCACCGACAGTGTCAAAACTATCGACTAATCTGCTAAGTATTCAGACAATGTACCTGGCAGAGCAGTAAAAATAATACTAGGTTACGATTGACCGGGCTATAGGCCTCTTCTACAAGTCTTAGCCTGTACGTATGATTTGCAAATTACTGTATACAAGGTGAGGCGCAGTATATAAACGAATATTGTTCCATACCTCGATTGGCACATGCTATTCAACTTTTTTCTTTTTTTTCTCTTTGTGTGTGTGTGTGTGTGGTGTGTGTGTGTGTGTGTGTGTGTGTGGATGAAAATCCGTCCCTGAACGCAATTATGAGAATAGCAGAATTATTTTGGACAGCGAATGCGAAACTATTGTTTCGCCCAGTCTAACTTGGTATGCAGGTCATGAAATTACAATTCTGTATGGCTTCATATTTAGATCATCAATAGACCTCGTAATTCTATTCTCCAGAAATCTAACATAAGTTGCCCTAATACACAGGGTGGTCGCATTCCGGAACGGATAACACTTCACTATGAGCTAGTCGGTTATCGACTGAATCTCAATCTTCAGAATTAGCCAAATTATTCGAATATACTGCTATAATGTAGGTACAGTTATTGAAGAATACGATTTGGACAATGGGGTTCATTTGGTAATGTCGACAATGGTCGATGATTTAGAACCATATCCTTACCATGTCACATTCACACGAGTTTGTTGGTTTGTGCCTATGTTCGTTAAATGAGTCATCTATACCTACATGAAATACACCGATGACAGCAACGGGCATTGGAGTTGAGTACTCTCATTCCTTAATTTTGTACACTATGCTGTTTTGTTCCCCACACAGTGTTTCGTTAACTGATATAATTTAGTGTAGTTGGTAGATAAGTTGTTCTGGACATATCAGTATCACTGATGCGTTAGAAAGAGCAGAACAAACATGCCCCCAGAATGTATGGTCGATTTTCTCCTGATTAATTAGTGTGAGCGTAACTCCCTCCCCTCTCCATGCCGTGTTTCTTTCTGTGATACTATGGTCCACCGCGGGAGGGGAGACCTAGCACCACACCTGACCTTCCACTCTCAGTGCCACGCGTAGACAATCATTCCCTCACATGTGGTCAGTGACCTGTATGCTTTGGCAAGTAACGGAGAGTGATGGTCAGACTGAGTCGTCAACTGTTTATGGCTTGCTTGGTAGGTGAGCGTAATTTTATGGACAATTGCACAAATTAAATTATATTCATTCTGACAACACCGGGAGCCTCTTGACCACTATTCATGTTTGCCATAGTGAGCAATGTCGCGCCGACGTACTTCACTGTATCCCTCAAAATATGTTTAATCAGTGCAGAGTGGCACTGCTAACTGAGTAGGGAACCACAGTTGGGCTACGAGGAACCATCGCCGTGTAACGTGATACCTTGTTGACTCAATCGTATTCTATACGAGAGTGCAACCACTGGCTGACAGTGGGGGGGGGGGGGGGGGGGGGGGGAGGGGGACACAAAGTTGTTTGCGTGGAAACCATTGTGCTCGTTCTCTACCACCTGATAAAGTGTGAAAGCACAGTTTGCTTCTTGCGTAATTTTTATTGTACAAAATTTTCGACCCTAATAAATTGATAAGTTTGAAATTAAAACAATCATCGGAGCTTGGCGTTCATTTTTGCAACAAACTGCCAGTAACGAGCTTTTTCTTTTAATTCCACAAAGAATATTTCGGCCTAACAGAGAGATTTTACATGAACAATGTTGCATGAACGCGAATATATAAAAATGTACAGCTTGATCGCATATATTTTCAATTGCGGGTAAACATCTCAAACTTTCATCATTTCGCTCCGTTCGTTTCTTCATCTGTCCTTCCCCTCTACCCGTTCGTTCATGGAAGTACGAATTGTTAGAGCGGCGGCCTTCCACCCTGAGCCGGCGTTCGATTCCCGGTCGGGTCAAACCAACGACTTTAAAAAATTGGGACCTGTTGCCTTCTCGCTGGGCGCATCAGCCCAGGGATTGGCGCCAAGGGGGCCAAACGAGGAGTAGGCAATTCGCAAGTTGCAATCTGCGTGTGAATACCGCCACCCCACAGTCTACCAGAAAAATGTACGGTAGCATCGCAGATATGTTGCAGTTCATTGCGGGGTCGTCTAAGGCAGTATCAGGCTAATTTGCATTAATTCACGCTCAATCATGCTCAATCCATGACAACATTGATAGATTCACTTTCCATGTACCCACTCAATATATGGCCGGGTGTTGAGACATTGACAATCATTTCCTCTTGTCCATATTGTTTTGTATATCCGGAGTGACCAATCTTTTGAGTAATCCATATACCATCCAACAGTGTTTGTGATTCTCAGTCCCAACCATCATAGCGATGCAATCCCACGTGAATCGTTTTTAATAGGCCAAGGTTATTATTGGCATGTAGTCAATGACCGAAGGAGGGACGTGTTACTACTTGGACTCAACCCAACAAAACAATCTGGACGTGTTACTGTGCGTGGTGTGGCTCAGTTCATTATTTTGCTCCTGGCCTGCTTAGAATAATATTCAGATTATGATCTGAAAGTTTACGAAGTTGGACATTTGGCAGGAATCACTACGTGAATTTGCGTTCTTGTCGGGAAGTACTCAATTCCATGCTGCCCATAACCTAGTCATCATGTGGAGAGTGTTATTTCACTGACGTATAATTCACCAGATTATCGATGTTGCGATATATACCCGTGCATGGTCTCGATAGTACAAACTAATGATCAGTACAGACTAATGATTGTCATTACTGTCTCGACCAGTAACACGAGCTGAGCTGCAGAATCAGCCGTTTCTATTTATAGGTGCCGATTCCGTTGAACGAGACTTCAGAACATACAGATCCGAATTATTCTGGTTTGTTTACGTCTTTTTTTTCATTGTCCTTATTTCCTACTAGTTTCCGCATACGCTCTACATGTTCTCATTAGGTCATTTAATCGTAGGTAGAGTGAATAGCTCATTACCTAACGTGACATACTTATATGACATCACATCAAACTGAAAATCTTCTTATATACCACAGTAACTACTACAGGATGCAAATGTTATGGAAGTAATGTTCCACTAATATTCATGAAAACACAAGTGAGTCAGTAATGTTGCAAAGTAAACTGGTGAAGACTGCTTGGACTTGAACGATATTGTTAACACACAGAAATCTGGAGCACAATACATGAATGGGGTTCCTAATTATTACTTCATGTCCAATGTCTCAGATCAGGCATCACATTTGTTTGTACCGTTCTCCGGTTCCTACCAGTCAGAATTTGATTATGTTTATATTGCATGGTAATCGCTGTTGCTTCGATTTCTTGAGGAAAAACCCCTCTTGTTCATTGTTGCAAATTGCCTATTCTGTGTCGTCTTGTTATCGGTGGGCATTTGCTTCAAAAGGGGCCCAACTGCCCGCCTCATGAAGACCTCGTTATCTCTTCTTCCAACCTAGTTCAAAGTTCGTAACACACCCATTCAATATAACTGCGTTTTAATTTAAATCCGGCTCAGACATCTACAAAACACGATTCGCCACTTACATAACATTTTTTGATATGTGATGAGTGATACATTTATGTTCCTGTTTAGATGTTTTAGAGTCATCAACATAGCACGAGCATGGCGGTTGTGTAATTTTCTAATATAATTATGTTACGTATAAGAAATTGGAAGTGACTTAAAAATTGTGAAGACAGGTCATCAACGCGTGAGAAAAACATCCTTAATATATCAGTTGGTTCCATTGCCCGATGGTTATTTCTCCCTTCATTTTGCACTCCCTACTTGAACACATATACGCCTATGATTCCAGCTACCGCCTGTGTGTGATCTTTTGCTCATATATTGTAATGACTTTACTCACGTAACTAACTGACTACACTCCGTTATTCATTAGGACCAGCGATTGACGCCTCTAAAACAACAGGCTAAATGACCGTACAAACATACAGCAACTAGCCCGTGCCTGATTTTGTCATACATTTAATGAGCACATTTAAAATATCGAAATTCGGATATATTTGGTATTTCAGGGCTTTAATTGTTTATGGGCAGCGGACCAGACAACCCTATACCATAGTATCCTGAATAGATTCCTCGCAGTTTCAAACAGTGGATGGCCTGCAATAACATGGCGGCACCCATTGAGGTCTTGAGCTGCATGTATCCCCACTTGTATAAGCTCGTGCTAGAAGGTGATTCAATATTATTGTGATGTACAGGTACGTCTGCGTGGAGAGTCCTCTCTTTGCATCTGGTTCCTCCTGCACGGCACTGATTCTTACCTTTTCTACCTCCTGCACAGTACTATGCTAATCAAATAACCAAGAAGTTAAATCTCGTGTCACCAGTTTACGAGCGACGTGCCCAGAATTAACTTAACCAGGAGACAGAACCTAACACTTAGGATAACAGAACCTCTAGGCTTGAATGAGGTGGCTGCCGGAATGGAGAAAAGAGGCTCAATGGCATGGATCGGAAACGTTCTACGAGCGAAAGTTCAGTACTGACAATATTCCTATCGGGCTCACACCCGCAGTGATATTCGAGTAGAATTTGAACATACATACTCGGTATTACATCACTATACGTTGGTAGCTAAGATTTAGATGTGTGTATAAATTTGACTTTTTACTATGGAAACAATGGTAAATAACAAGATAACAGAAGACGATATTAAAAGAGATATATTCTTGCGAAAATTCATCACAGATACAGAGCTTTCAATTGCTGTACATTATATATACACAAGACTATATACGAATGGCGATCCATTTATAAGTTCCACATAATACACCCCTTCCCCCTTACTTAAAGAGGAACATGGTCTGTCGAAAAAATAGGGTTCGAGAAAAAAAGAAACGGTGGACACTTGGCCATACCTAGAATGGTGGAATTTCCACCGGCGGGTTGAAGACTTTTTGTCGAGTGGTGGCGAGTGGAGGCGAAACTCAATATACCCTCTAGATTGAACGTAATCTTTGCCTATACCAACATCGTCTTTAAGGTCCTGCGCATGTCACCTTTGGTCGCGAGGATTTTTTTTTTTTTTTTTGGTGCATTGGGGGGGGGGGGTGGGGGATACGCATTAATACCTTCCCTAGCGAGAATGAATTACATATAGTAGCCCTCGTTTGTCTGTGAACGAGTATTAGTACATTTTGACTCGTCTGTGTTTATCAAATCTGTTCTAAAATTTCCCATGTAACGCTCGTATTTACTTCGATCGTCCGCTTTATACCGCTTTATCTTCTGTACCCTATGTGCGATATATCGTGGATATACCTCCCCCAGTACATGCCTAATCTATAAGGGAGCTCTGAGTAGCAATTGCTTGTTAAGATTGCGTGTGTCGGTCCGATGCTCATACATCATTGTCCCTCAGGAAGATAGTAATTTAGAGCACTTTGCCCACGCGTTGATAAGACTCGAGTAATACTACATACACATGATAGTATAGTTGCATTGTGCATTACATGGAATATTCCGAGGCTTGGACTCTCGTCGGTACATCGAACATTTACTTAATCTAATCATTCGAGAAAGCTTGCATATCTCTCAGATCCAGACAGCGAAAGCAAAGTGATGAGAATCATGCACGATGTGATTTAGGGGCGGTGTTGGGTTTCTCTATCGTCTGATGCCGTGGTCAATAGGTCGTTCATTCTACTCAGCACTCTTTATCACAAATTTCTACTCGGACTAAGTTCCACAGACTGTCGCCCGCAGTGCATGCTACTATGCAGTCATCCCACCATAATTATCTGACTGAAGAAACATACCTGAAGATTACTTATATTTAGGTCTTAGTCAACGGTCAAATGTGTTTCTTTTCCGGAGGAATGAGCAAGCAATGTACAGGGCGCAGTTCTCATCCAGCAATAAGTCGTTCATTCTACGCAGCACTCGTTATCACAAATTTCTAACTCGGTCAGTTCACATGCTGTCGCACGCAGTGGCATGCTACTATGCCCAAGTCGCCATATATTATCTACGGAAGAAACATACCTGAATTACTTAATTTATGGTTTATTCACCGGTCCAATGTGTTCATTTTCATTCACGGGAGGACTGATGCAAGCAATGTACAAGGGCGCAGTTCGCATCCAGCGATAACATCTACATGGAGTCGATAACCTAATGACTAAAAATCGATATTGAAGAAAGCCAGCTTATTATCCGATAATGATACGAAATTCTCAATATCGGCGGATAATGACATCATTCAAATGGTCACTTCATTAAGAAACCTCACCCATAGGGGGGGGGGTGGGGAGTATCCCCCATATTTGGTCATGGGACGCCCGATGTACCCCCCCCCCCCCCAACATTTGCGCCAACATCCACTGAAAATTTGATGAATTTTGACACTGTTTCCCTTTCTAAAGTTGTCCATCTACGAGCTGGAGTCGAAGAATATCCAACCATTGCATGTGACAACCTCACTCTATTCATGACTTCCGCCACGAAGTTATATATACTTTTCTATTTACTATTTCTGTTTGATTGTACCGGGCCTCGCACGTCCGTAGTCCATACAATGAACAACGCTGACAATATCCGCAGTGGTCGAGTATGTCTTAACCCAAAGCTCAACTTCGGTAGAGGCTAACTTCTCTCGCAAGAATGAGATCATGTAACGGCATTCAATAGAGTACAGTTTGTCGCGTACGGTGGAACCGACAGAAGAAGGATTTGAACTTCTGGACATAAGACATCGACGAGTGGATCAATTTCCAGTCCAAATGAGACTTAATTAATATATTCAATCTGGTAGGCCTGGGAAGACTTAAAAACAACACAAAATTCGAGATTTCGCTTATAGGTATCACCGTGCAGACTGTTGAATGCGCGGTTCGTCCATTACCACGTTGATGGCGGGGCAACCGGCCAGTTGCAGAAACCGCAAACACGTACCATAACGAAACCTCAATACATATCAATCCTTCTTATCCCTGGCCGGGACGCAAATATTTTTTTTTTTTTTTTTTGTCAGGACGTATAGGCAATAGGGCAGTTTTTTCGGACCCTCGACCCCTCTTCAACAAACCAATCGAATTTGCTAAAAATAACAGACGGCGTGTACATACAATCGTACAGCTAGACCGGAAAATTCCCGGAATAAACTCTGGTGCGATAGCCTACCGTGTGACACGCGGTGGAAATAAACAAGTAATAGTTATTGTGGTCGTTCTTTGTGCATGGCTGAAACGTACGTGGTAGACTCAATGTGACGTTAGAAGCTTCTCATCTCATCTCAAACTCAAATGGTTATTTGAGTCGGCAAAATCCTTCAAGAGGCCTAAACGCAAGCTGTATGAAACCCTGTACCATACGACCGAGAGCTTTCCAGCTCTCTCCCCGGCCCATTGCTGCTACTGACAGTCACTACACCAATAGCTCGTCCTTTCAACACTATGTTTCATTTTTATTCCTTGCAAAGAAGTGGTTAGAGAAGTTTTTTATATCTCTTATATACCCACAGAAACGATAGAGCAGGTGCAGGTGGTCCTGTACAGTATCCTCCGGAACTAGAAGGCAACAAAACCGCAGTGAAACATTCAGATACATGGTGTCACTGAGGAGAAAGAACGTTTGACTTTGTGTGAGTGCTACCGTGGTTTGGCCGCCGACGTCAGTGCTCTTTTCCTGGTGTCAAAATCAAAATGTTCTGATTATGCTGGTGTGCCCCCGTAAAAGCTGTGAGTGTGTGCCGGAGCTTTTCAGCACTCCGACGTCCTAAAAACGTGGCTGCGCAACAACGATTACGCATGCTGCGTCTAACTCTCTGCGCAGTTTTGGCGCAGCGTTTCAACATTCTAGTTTTGATGATATGATATCTTCTCTTGCAAAGCCCTCGATCCGAGACACGTAAGAATGTGTTCGGCAAGTATCCCTAAATGAAACTGGTACAATTGAACTACTTGGGGACACGTCCTGCTACTTTACGTGGAACATTCAAGCGTGTCCCCAAGTAGTTCAATTACTTGGACCGACCGAAGCAAGGGGTCATCTACATAGGTTTGTTCCTCAACCGATGTTGGTATAGACACTGGGGGGGGGGGCTTAGTCTGCGCCCAGGTCGGAACGGTGAATATGTTTGTTTGTTAGATACCACCTACGACTCTATCCCCCTTATATAGACTGTGGACGTCGGTCATAGGGCAATGCCTTGATATGTGCACTGACGAACTTCGGTCTTCGGATCATATGGGAATTGAAATGACCTCGTGACCTGGTCATTCCATGGAATGATCCCATATCGGTAGTAACACAACATTGAAAAGAAACTTGGTTGTGCGAAAAACGTAAAGCCGCGAGTGGGCCAACCTATTATCTTCACCGACCTAGGATTGAAAGCAACGGCCGTCTCAGTCCAATAATAAGATATTCTAGAGAAGAAATGGCAGCAGCGTTATAGCACTGTTTATGACATGGGGAACATTCATTCCACCGATATTTAGATTATAGGGGTATGGGAACGGCTAACAAGTGTCTCTGCTTCAATTGATAATTATATAAGGACAATCATGAGCTTTTAATCAGTTTAATCCATCCTCTCCAAATGATCCGATGTGAGTTTCAATCCGGTTTTACAGGCTGAATATGTTCAAAGATCACTCGTTCTAATCACTGCTCATTTTCTATGCTTATGTGAATTTTTTTTTTTCATCTAAATATCACCCAGGAGTGTTCAAGAGTCATTGGGACTAGGTCGCCAGTTCCCAGAGATGATGAGGTAAACACTGGTAACAAATGGCTGGTACTATTGAACAGCTGCCTGTGTTGAACTCCACAGGCGACAGTGCCCAGCGATGGGGGAGCGGTATAAGGTCATGTTGATACTTACCGATCCCAGCCTTTCGTTCATTAGATATTGCTCACCGTGGCTGTCACTGATAAGTTTTTGGTCCCGTCAATAGTTGAGCTTATAGCAACGGTGTCGACTTAATGTCGAGTCCTCGTTGACGCTTTGACGAGACGGCTGTTTTTCACTACATTATTTCAACGAAACGGCTCATCAGAAAGTGTCAACTCTGCCCCTATATGGAGGCTACAAACGACCCCGAGGATGAATGGTCACCATTTTGAGATTTCGGTTTAAATTTGTAAGCCAATAGTTGAAGCACAAAAACCTTCCTCCACGACAGTAGTTAAGAAATGCTGAGTGCCCTCCCCGGCCATCTTAGGGGGTCTCAGGTGCCAAGAAAATTCTGGCTACGACCCGCGCACAACCATGGGTGGCGCTCCGCTTAGATATTCTACAAGTTCATCATCCTCCCAAATCTTCAAACGAAATCGACGCCTATGAGCTTTACTAAAATGTTATAGCTTTCTGTATGATACTTCTGTTCTAAGTTTTGAAAAAAAAAATCACTCTACAATGAGTTGCACTGAATTGTTCAGAAGCTAGTCGACATCAGCACAAGAGAGACGGGTGCCCATATAGGCGCGGCCATAGTTCATAGTGCTCGTTACACACACTGTGTGCGCTATATGTGTACTGCTCTGAGCAATGCTAAACTGGCAGCCCGCGCGCTCGTACACACGCCACCACCAATGCGGCCGCATAACAGTTCGACCACGATCCATCCTTATCCTGCCTGACAGTGTGACTGTGAGTGTGGTCGCTCAGTCATCTTCATGGAGTGTACTTCTCCTGGATAACTACGGATTAGAGTCGATGCGCATCGTCTTAGGGGAAATTTCTGTAGTTGACTACCCTAATCCAGATCCCTGATTCTAATCCCAATTTCTACACAAAGGTATAATAGCTAAGCGCGAATCCATACCCCCAGTTTGTTCAGTATAACATGCGTAGTGAACGTTTAACTGACATTTTCGAGAAATCCAGCCAGTTATTATCGTGTAATTTCTGGTCTGATGTGACCAACCTTCCCGACAAAGCTTGATTGCTCTTCTCTGTCTACTCCCTCCCTGGATTTCTCGTTTTAACTTGCTCGTGTTTGCTTCCACCCTAATGTGCTTCAGCTGGAAATTGTAGATCGCCCCCAAGTTTTGGGTTGTGGAAAAGGACACCGGCGTATCTCGCCTACTCTTTTCGAAGAGTTGCCCCGGCGTAAACGAGGCAGGGGTGAGAATCCCTGATACCGGGATCGCCATTCAGAGTCCCCATCTGACAGACGAGAGTGTAGCTCCACTCGTGCAGCCACTTTCCTAACGAGAAAGGAGACAGGGTTAACGTTAGTGTCCGTGACGACACCGAGGTTTGAACCAGGGACATTGCAGGCGGACACTCCGTCGTTCCTGCCTCCCCATCGATCAGATTGCTCGTACAGACTAATGTACATTCAGACGCCTGCTTTCTATTATCGGTAGGTCGATAATGGACATGTTAAGCTGATCAAAGAATTACGTGGAAACAAACCAAAGCAGAACCTAATTCGATGGTTACAGTTACACCTAATGTTTTAGTAATCTTTGGGACCATCTGCTAGGGCGAATACCGGCTCCGTTTTCAATAATAATATCTACACAGCGCTGGGGAGGCTATAGCTAAGTGTGAATTGGCATTTCGGTTTGAGGCCTGGGCTTATAGGTACAACTTGTGTTACAGTATGGGTAATATCAATTCACGGAAATGTCCACGTACAATAGCGAAATACTACCCACTGACGTCACTAGAATAAAACAAGAGCTGAACTCTTTACAAGGTCATTGGAACAGTCTTTCTTATCATTGCATATCAGGTTTCTCAGGGAGTTTCATGCATGGTTTCTCTCAAGTTGGCATATTACAGTAGTAGCGGAAATAGTTTGAACAATGTTCTGTACATATATACAGAACAAATGCAACACGCAAGTACAAACGAAGTTTGACTGAAAACGTTTAAGATGAGCCCTTCATTGTGTAACCAGGAAATGATAGATTCCATGGGTAACGAATGAAGGCCACTGGTGCGTACACCCAAGACGAACAGCAAATCCAATACTAATGATTCATTACATTGCGTACGCCAAAAAGCCACCTGCCAATTGAAAAAACTATTGATTTATGTTGTTGTTGTTGTGCTAGTTGTTTGCTATGGTAGCGTGTTTAATTGCGGAGGATCAAACACGGTCAGCTGACCAAAATTGACCAACACTTTAAAGAAAGATTAACAGGAAATTATGAGTTATTATTTCTTTGCGAAAAAATCAACACAGTAACACTAATTTTATCACTTCTTTCGTTAACCAATGTTCGTTTCAATTTTGTTCAGTAGGGCAGTTCACCTACTAGCAATTGCTCAGATAAAAGACAATCATAATTTCCTTGGCTATCATTTGCAAAGTCAGATCTAAAATCCCTACCATCGCGTATTTCCTGCAACAACTAGCCTACTATATTACAATATTAAATATCGGTTTTCGATGGTACTTTATGTACCAGGGTGGCATTCTTCTTCATTGCATTCACAGACGGCATTTATGATAGGTGGGTATAATACATTCGTTACATTGGAAGCTTCACGTCACAGCTGCCTGCAGCGAAGATTTTGTATTTTTTGTGGGGCTTTTTTCAGTAAACCAAAGCCCCTTTTATGTTGCTATAAGATTTGAAACTAATGCTTTTGCCATTAAAGACATTTTTATCGTATTTTATTTGGTCGAACGCAGATGTGTGGTATTGCTGTAAGACCATAAGACGATGTGATAGCCTATGTGGAAACCAGAATTGGAAGGAGCGTATTCATCAATTATCTTCCATAAGCTCCTGATCCACTATCGCATTTCGTGAAACTGGATACCCATTGCTATAACTAGATTATGATGTTAGTACATTCCTAAGGTTTGAGAAACAGTGGTTCATGATTCCCATATATTACTCTCACCAATCCATAGAAGCCACGTAGAGTGGTATTAGGCCCACAACAATACAACGGTAAATGTTGGACAACTTAGGTGCAATTATTGCGTGTGCCAAATTGAGAATTTACGATGATCGCCGTTTGTCAGTACAAATTTCGAAGCCAGTGCCGAGGAAGGGCTGCTCCCAACGTTCATTTCATGCGTTATCGGTTGTTAAATTAATGGTGAAGTGGCTATATACATATCCCATTGAAGGACTATGTCGCATAGGCTTCCCCCTCCCCCTGAAAAAAGAAACCTAATCTCAGGCGTGCTCATCGCGTTCTCCCATCTATGCTTTACAAATACTTCATTGGATTGGTCACTTGTCTCATTCACCGCATATAGCAGATGGTCGCGTTCCGGCAGATGTCATTAACGGCGTAATGGGTCCATGGCGCCGTCAATAGTCTCCATCACTGCAATATAAAAAGCTTTTAGGCATGATATAGAGCTTACTTGAACCAGCTTAAACAAATTGAGTAAACCAGTATGTATCTACAGCAGCAGGTACCGGAGCTTTAAAAGACAGTCACCAGTGTATTTTTACTTTTTAAAATTAGTTTCTCGAATACTGACTTCATGCAATAAGCTTGCCTGAGAGTCGGTTGCTCTCAATGACTCCTATACAAGGTGTAATACATAGAGAACAGTTGGGTAAATGTATAAGTTGCAGAAGTTCCCGCTGTAAAACATAAAAATGGAATGTATACATCCTGACACAACCATTTCATTGGGCCACTTCATCGTGTTTCAGTCACATACGCCACACCCCTACTATTCACAAGTCACCATACAAGGTCCCCCTTTTTTTACACAGTTGAGGAGCCCTGCCTTTTCTAAGAGCACTGCGGGATTCGAACTCACGATCTTCGGATCCACCGTCGAGCTCTACCGACTGAGCTAATCCGCCTCCACATAAGAACAAGAATAATTGCGATAGTATACAAACGGAAGAAGACTTTGAACCATTACTCCAGGAGTAGTGACTGAAACATGACACGCCCCGGGGATCATATGGATAAAACCTGTTTCGAAATCAATGTCAAGCTAGAGAGCTGTAAAAAATGGCGAGTACGTTCGTAAACTTCTAGTTCAATTAATGATCCATTTACGTGTTCGAGTCCTGCTTTCATGAACTAGCAATCAGATACATCTACTAGATTATACAGTCGTGCGATGAGCATAGCCTTCATTCTATTAAATACCGCGAGGCTGGGAAGTTTTCCGGCAACGGCCACCACGGCGGCCATTACTGCAGACACTAAACTATATATTGTTTTCAAACCATTCTGAAAATCACTCTTAGATTGTCTGGAGTTCACCAGGCTTTGTGTCACTCATAATATAAGTTATGTTCATTGGGTATGAAATGCTAGATATTTCTTCGCTTGTCATTTTCCAATTGTCTACATACGTCTGCAAATTCCAAAATAAGAGGATATTTGATTTTGGTATTATTTCTCTACAAGGTTAAAGAAAGCCTATTCAGACCTTTTCAGGAGTCATGGCAGTTTGATCTTGGTTAAGCAACTTGAAATCTCTTTTCGACAAGTGAGTATAGTTGTTACTTTAATAGTGCCGAATCCAAACCAACAAGCCACGCAATAATTCCACACACCAAACGAAGCCACCAATTCCCGCAGGGCATATTTTCGGCGAAACCAGATGATGATTGAGCCTTACATATCGATGTGTCGGTTGCCTCGAACTCTGTGGTATCATCAAACTACACTACCATCAACCTAGAAGCTACACAAATAATGATAGTTATCCATTCATAAGTGAACTGTAATGAGAGGCCAGAACGTGGTGCATGGAAATGCTAATATTCAGCTACCCCTAGTGCAGGGTTATCGTCATTGTTCCCAGATAATTTGTCAAGTGCATGTGTACACGACATAAAATTTAGGATGAAAACCTAAAACACCCGTGAATTGTGCACTGATGACTTTCCGGTGATAAGATTTCATTCTTAATTCAAAATAACCTTGCCTTTTTTTCCATGCCATGCTGCTGAATATCAGAAGAGAGAGAACGAGACAGCTAAAGTATTGCCACGTCTCTAAATTCTTGAGAACGTCATTCTGGTGTGTGCCTAACTCTACACTGGTGACAAACATTTATTTAATGGAATGAACGCAGGTCTAATGGTGCTAACCTAACAGCCTCCCTAATCATCAAAGTCACGTTCAATGTATGATGTGTTTCTATACGATTTTTCTACGTATGTCGAGTGACTTATATCGCGTTAACTGAGATCAGATGCATGATGGACCAACTAATTATACAGCAGTTCATTATTATTCATCATGGGAGGCGCTAGTGGTTGCTACAGTGACAACAAAATGTGCAGTGTTGGATGACTTTTTGAACTGAAAATATTATCTGCTCAATAATCACAACAATCATGCCCATAGTAACTGAGTTTATAAGTTCTACAAATCTCTACTAATTCCGATTGTAATATGATTTTACCAATCAACCCATAATTTTTTTTTTAAATATTAGGAGAGCGCAAAGATTCAAAAGCATGTGATCACATCACACGCATGTCACACTCCAGAGCCCGTTTGATCCAACTATTATGCATAATGTACGTTGACAGATTGGTTAGCATAATATCCACATAATCCATGCCGTATACGTCAACACTGGCATGTAAGCATGCAATATTCCGAAAGTATTGCTGAACATCATTGACTGCGCCGGGACACAAAACGCCGGAGGAATGATTGAGGCCGTAAGAAGGCTGACGACACTTGCTTATGCTTTCAACTCAATCAATTAGGTCTCATATCTGCTAGTATAGAAACACCTATGATATTTTAATCCTTTACAACAGGAATTACATCAGTGCCTAAAATGTCGTATCACGTACACTGTTGTACCAACATATACTTTCCAGATACCATACGCTGATTCCTTCTATCATTACAAACTTGAAACTCAAAATTAATTTTGATTTCCGAACTTTGAATCGAGCGTCGGTCTTCGACCAATGTTTAGTTTACAACTAACTCGTAACGAAAGGCTGTGAATATACACAATGTAGCCTACTTCAAATTTCAACTTGTAGGTTACAAAGTACCTGGCTTTTCGATACGTTCCTCAACTCCGTAAAGCAGTACGATGTGTGTATAGGGTAATATGTTGTTAGAATCGTTTAATGTTGATTATCATGATAAAAGAGTATTCTGTTCCATTGGATGTTTTTTCTTCACTGTTCAACAACCACTTCAGGTCAAACCGTACTGAGAATACACATTCGTACCATTCATAAACTTACTTAAAGGCAATTTGCAAAAAAACAAAGTGTGAAAAATATCACACGAAGGGTATTCTGTTTGATACGAATGGTAGAATTGCGTATCACCAGGACACTAGATGTACGTGTCGAAATCACGGGCCCATTGTATAACAATTGATTTGTCTGGTTTGTGGAGATAGCATATAACCATACATTAGTCAACCTATGCCTGTTGAAAGACATAGTTACTGGTATATATATATATATATGCTGGTATGAAAGTTTATATACGCGTAACGGCAAAAATTGGAGACGCAACTGCTTCGTATTCTTATGTGACTGTATCAATGTTCTTTTTCATTTCCCGGGTGTTTCGGATGTTCATGCCTGTACACCTTTACAATAATCCTCGCAAAGACAAAATTGAGAGAGTAGTACCAGAAGATTGTCACTCCATAGAATAGGGAATTCTGTTCCGCCGGTAATTGCTCGCTTTTCTTGGAAAAATCTGAGAATCGTCGTTATTCACAGCTCCTTGAACCAGTTGAAGAGATTCTACCAGCACAACGATTCTACAAATCTCATGCATAAATTACGTCCCGTAACTGAAACAGCAGTTGCCATGAAGATGTTGTTGACACTGCCATAACTACGACCCTCCTCCAGTTGCTTATACAGGGGCAGTACAATACTGTAGATGGTATTTCCTGCTTACTTTTAAGGTTCACTCCCCTTGAAATTAGAAATCATTAGGTACTACGACTGTTCTTCTGCTTTAAAAGGTCAATCAATGGTCATGCTGCAGATTTGCTTCAAACTAGCAAAAGTGAAAGAGGACATATTAAAACCCAACGCCCCAAATATGGAGGTTCAAGCATGGTGCATCGTTGACATATTCCAATTCATTCAGAGAAATTTGAGGATTCTAGTACATCAAAGTGGGGTCCTCCCATATACCCTACACAGTGATTGCTGCATTTTGACGTCATGATAACAAAAGGGGATAACAGGAAAGGTTTTCACTTAGAAATGAAAGAGAATATTACTCGATATTTTGTGAACGAGTTTGTGACTTTTTTTTTTCGGATCCCATCTATCGTTAGTTTGGTACAGGATTGAAAGTTAATATTTTACATTGACTTTGTATGATATGGGTCCGGCCTGCGGTTCCCCCTGTGATGTCACAAGGCAAAACTTATGCAATAGCCATTGTGCCTTATCGATATACATTCGAATCGGCTGAAATTCGTTATGGAGTTTCGACTGTCATAATGTGATTATAAAGTACAAAAATCCCGGTCATATTCACATGACTATTTGCCTTCTGATATTATACCGCTACACCTACTTGCCGAGAAGTTTATATCTATCTATCTATCTATTATCTATCTATCTATCTATCTATCTATCTATCTATCTATCTATGTATGTATGTATTATGTATGTATGTATGTATGTAATGTATGTATGTATGTATGTATGTATGTATTATGTATGTATGTATGTATGTATGTATGTATGTATTATGTATGTATTAGGTACATGGCTAGACTATTGCTTTCCAATAAATCGAACTTTGCGGTGTTTGTCGGACCTTAAAATTACCTGATGACTGCATTGACATCTGGTCGAATTTCTCAACTGATTCCATATATAGTTGACCACGTCCTATCTTAAAATGTCCATTTCCTCGCGTTGGTTACATATTATTATAGGAATCTAACATCATGTTCAAACTTTTTGTCAGAGATATTTTCTGTCATTGTGTCCAGAAATAGTTTGTATTGGAGACAAATTGAACTGCAGTTCAATCTTTTACTTATATCGTAATTGCGAGGTATCGTAGGTGTATGGACCAATTATTTCTACTGTGATCCTGGGTAGAGCCTCAGCGCTGTACATGTGATCTTATTATTTTGAATAATTATTCCTGTCCATGAAAGCTCAGCATATCTCCCACATGCCAACCTATTGCGTTAATTCTTTTGGGGAGGTTAGTTTTTCAATGCTTCTTGTTGGTGATGGCTATTATTCAATAAATCAAGTTGTGTTAGAGTTCAGTACATGATCAATAGAATGTATTCTTTTAGATGAGAACTTGATATTATTTGTTCAATAAGATTTGATTTTCAGCACAGCGTTTATGTAATTATACTTGTGCAATGTATTTTGCAATGGACAGTTGATGTGTGTCTCTTGCATGAGTGTGGTTGCAGCCATCGGGCTCAACTACAACATTTTGATAACTTGTCGAGAGATACGTGACTCCCTCGGAAAAGGCTCGTCATGTTCCAGTGTATCTGAGAGATTCGGTGATTGAATCTGCAGCAGAAGCACAAAGCATTATTGGTCAATTAGTATTTGAAAAACTTTCGCACGAACATCAAATGTGACGTTCTTGAATTACAAAGCTGTCTTCATTTACGAGAAGCCGAGTCGGATTTCCTCGCAAGCGGGTGGACTGCCTTATTACATTTACATTGCATATTTTAATACACCTGTAAAGTGACGAATATATGGGGTGGATTGTGCTACTGTGTGGGTCGGAGGCGGATGATAAATCAGCTGGAAAGTGGAAAGGACAAACTGACGTATCTGGGAAGAATTCAGAGCAGAGAAGACAATTTCTTGGAGAAGTAGATAGCAGAAAGCTCATACCTTGGTCACACTTTCAGAGGAAGTGGTAGTACACTAACACTTCACACTATAGAAAGGAAATTCGAAGGAAAGAGAAGGGTCGGATGTCAAAGGAGCAGTGGTATGACAATTTCAGGGAATGGACAGCGTCGAGCCTCGTGGAAGCAAAACGTCCAGCTCAGAACAGAGTGCTCGGAAGAACTGCCAAGGAAATGCGTTATAGTGGCAGCCAATCGTCAGTATTGACTGCGGCCGAAGATGTAGAAGATACGGGAACTTATAAAACCAGCGACACTGTAGCTGTCGCCCTCAGTCACTCGGCATTCCGATGACACAGAACAAATGAAGGATGCAATTAGAGAGACTACAGTCAACAACATGCACTCTGTTTGCAGTCCCACCGGTGTGCATTTCGATTTAGCTTCTCCTGGACTTGCTTACTTCACATAGAAAATACAATACCTCATACCCAAATCAAGCGATGATTTTCGCCCCCAGTGCACTGCTACAAGTATTAGATACTGTTTGATACAGTGCGCATCAGCTGGCATAACTCACAGCACTCTAGCTGACTAGCAAAAAATTACGATTACACTACTACTTGTTACTCACCCCAGCGGTGATCGCAGAGAAACATATGCTTGCACTATGGTAATCAATCGAGGGATTATCATTCTCTCGGAGTTATAAAATTGAACAATCCTACAGTGGGGGATTATAAAATTCTTGGTCTCAAGTAGATGGCGCTATACGATAATGAATTGTACAGTCAAAAGTGTCATTTCTGCCGAATTGAAGTCACTGACACGAAGGGGCGCCGTGTTCACTAACACGTGTTATTTTTTCGCTACCTGTCGTGTGCATTGATAACCTTAATCAAGTTCACAGCTGCAAATGTCACAACATCGTGCAGTCAGTGCTACGTATAAGATGAAGTTGTTGCATAGAGTGGACGAGATGATTTGCGTGGCTGGAGAGTCGACCATCGTGAAAGATTCTGGATACATCATATCTACCAAAGCAGCTCCTCCATGCTCAACCTGTTTTAATTCACGTATTATTATACTAGTATATTTACACACTTTACATACATGATGATTGGTGATGAGATCAGTTAAGATGCTAATCTTACCCGGGGCCTAGTCATAATTAGGCTTTCTATTTATTTTCCTTGTTAGATTACAAATGCTGATCTTTTATATATCATACAAAATACGCGTGTGTAATATTATGAACCCATGACTTTCCATTTTTCATTTTTTATTAACAATCTAGGTCACGTCCGTTATACTAAATCTTGCTGCAGGAGTACAATTGGTGCTGTGTTATTCGCCATCTCTCTGAGAGGTAATTACCAGGCTGAGGTCGTCAAATCACTTACCTATCACTGTGGGACCTCGGCAATAATGAAATAACCTCATCTGGGAGCAACCCGCTATTTTCCAATTCCCCTGAGCAATCGTCCAACCTGCAAAGCCCATCTCATCACTGGATAGCCTTCAGGGCATGAAACGAAACAGATACGAGAGAGGGTGACATTCGACGGATCTCGGCGATTCACCAACGAGTGCAGGTATTACGTCCTGAACGTCCAGAATTCCAGACGCGTTTTTCTTCGCAGTTCTCGGAACCATACCTACATAACAGATATCGAACATCTGGCTGAAATGCGACACCCCCTGCTATACTGTGTATGATTCTTAGTGAATGAATCGCGGCAATGAATGGTGCTGACAATGAAGAGGGGGTATGGGAATGCTTGTCAAACTGTTAAAAAAAAATATAAAAAAAAAACTTCAATTCTGAAAAGTCGATTCAAGCTTTTAATATATACATATGTACAAAATTAAACAACTCCATCGTAAACAACTCCTTGTCTTCCGGTATTTTTCCATCTCCACTGAAGCATACATGTGTCACTCCACTGCTGAAAAAAACAGGCTTGGGTGCTGAGAGCTTCGCCATCAACCATCCGATTTCAAATCTCGTTTCTTGGGAAGTTATTGAAAGAGTGGCTGTCGATCAGCTGCAAACATATCTTGTTGAAAACCAGCTTCATGCCCCTATGCAGTCGGCTTACCGTCCTTTTCATAACACCGAAACTGCACTGCTTCGTGTTCAGAACCACATTCTTATCTGCGCTTGCTAGGCGCAACGAAGCTATCTTGGTTCTGCTCGATTTTAGTGCTGCATTCGACACCATAGATCATTCTCAGCTGATCAATCGCCTTGCTGAGAAACGGTATTACTGGTAAGGCGCTTGAGTGGTTTGCTAGCTACTTGTGCGGTCGAACTCAGTCTGTTACTATCGATAATACTATGTTCCGTCCTACCCTTCTTGATTGTGGTGTCCCTCAGGGATCTGTCATTGGGCCTATTGCCCTTTCTTACTCTTCAGTGCTCCACTACAAAACATTGTTGCAGCCCACGGTATCCAGTCTGTCGCCTATGCTGACGACACTCAGCTCTATCTGACATTCGACCCTTCTGATCGTGCAGTTGCTGTGAGTAAAATGGAAGCATGTATCACCGACAGAAGATCCTGGTGCCGTTCCAATATGCTTGTGATGCTGAATGAAAAGAAGACAGAGTTTGTTTACTTCTCTTCACACTTCAGTAGTTCTTCTTGGCGTCATACCATCAATGTCGGCAACTCTGTAATCGAACCTGTATCTCAAGTTTCGCAATTTAGGAATAATCATGGACTCTTCTTTGAAGATGCCTAGCCATGTGCAAACCCTTTGTAAAGCTGCCCTGTAGCAATTAGAATGATTGGGGACATTCGCCTGTACTTCGATCAGAAGACCACCACCATGCTGATCCATGCCTTTGTCACATCTAGGCTGGATGCTTGTAATTCCTTGTTGTTTGCCTCCCTGACAACCTCATAAACAAGCTTCAGCGAGTGCGAAACATTGCTGCTCGACTTGTTCTATGTTCCTCGTTGTGTGCATATCACGCCACTGCTATACAGGCTCCAATGGCTCCCAGTAAGGCAGCGAATTGCTTTGAAATTCTTCTACTCACTTAGAAAGCTGTCAACTGTATGGCTCCTGATTTCATCTCAGAGCTTGTTCAGCTGCATGTTCCTTCTAGAGCTTTAAGGTCAGCATCTAAGCACTCAAATTCATGGCAAGCTCGTCCACCAAGTTCTATAAGTTCTATGGGGATCGTTCGTTTGCTCTGCTGCTCCTCACTTATGGAATGCTCTCCCAAACTCTCTTCGTCTGGCCCCGACTGTGGCTACTTTCAAGTCTCGTCTTAAAAACGTTCCTCTTCACCCAGCATTATCGTCTGACTAATCCTTTTGTTCTGTCTTTGTTGTGTGTTTCTCCCCTTGTTTTGTCTTTCTGTTCCTTTCTGTGTCTTTCTGTTTCTTCTTCTGTTTGTATTCGCCTTCCTGTTTGTTTATTAGGGTCTTAAAGCGCCTAGAAATTTTTGCATTAGGCGCTCTATCAAGTCCACATTATATTATTATTATTAAATTAGCTGGGTTGATTAGCTATGACCCACTTCCCCGACTCACATGCAATTCCTAGGACACGAGTGCAATCACACTCGAGTTATCAACACACATATGTTATGGGTATTATTTTATGGGTATAGGAATGCTTGTCAAACTGTTTAAAAGAAAACACTTCACTACTGAAAAGTCGATTCAAGCTTATAATATATACATAGTACAAATTAGCTGAATTAATTAGCAATGACCCACTCCCCCGACTCACCTGCAATCCCTAGGACACGAGTGCAATCACACTCGAGTTATCGGCATACATACTATTTAAATATTAGGAACAACCGTTTTTATTCGTCCTAGCCAATCTGTATTCCTCTTAAAATTCATTAGTTCCTATCATATACCACGGAATCCCTTTCCCCGTGGCAAATCCAACATCGCGCTTTAATTTACGAATTCGAGATACTCGCCAGCGACGCAGAATAGCAGAATATCACTCACTGACGTCACAGGGTGGCTATGTCCGCTGAACCCGGCACAAAATCAATTGAACTTTTTTGATATCGCATGGCGCACTCCTCAGACAGTTTTTTTGGTTTTTTTGTTGTCATTCGTACGTATTGCAATTGTGATTTAACGGGGAAGGAAATCTCCAGGTAGGAGTGCTCACTACGAAAATAGCAGTCTCACAAGGGATACCTACCTACAGTGCTATTGACTCTGTATTCAGCGAAGACACGGGGAGAGAGACATCAAGAAACCATCCCACCTACCATCGCCGAACATTATAAAAAAACCCCAACGCAACATCAACCATCCTGACGGATGACGACACAATTGGATTACACGCACATACACAAGCATCTAATTATGGACAGGTTGGACTAAAGTACCAGTAGGCTTTGGCATCAACAGGACTAGATATGATATGAATACAAGATAAGGGTACACGAAAACCGAGAAAGCGTGAAATATTTCAGAAAACCTAATCTCGATGGACATGCAGCGTCAGAAGAAACTCGCGTTGGCATCTATAGAATTTATCAAGAAGGAGTATACAATTGATGTCTCTAGAAGAATATTTCAATAGGTTACTCGAAAATTAGTCGATCATATCTGGGTAATGAAGCTTGTGAAGTTGAAACCGTTTATTGAGAGTATTTATTCCGAAGACGCATAGGATGGCAGCTGATGGAAAAGTCCAGCCGTAAAAACCAGCCAGGGCACGAGCTCCTAAAATTAGTAAAACCAGGAGATCAAAGAGAAATGCTGATACGTTACGACAATGGGAAACAAAAACATCAGGCGGAGATCTACATGTGGATTGACGCTTTGGGACGGGAAGCTTTTACTGAACCGAATATGAAGAATGCTAACCTTTTATTTCGACCAACAATCGCAAACAATAGTAGTAAATAAACCTGATAATCGGGGGATAATCCCGAACAGTGTAGGTGGGTAGCCCCTCACAGGATCGAGGAAAGATTCAGTCAAATATCCGGATGAAATTAGGTCATTTCGAAATGTTGACAATCAATCGGCAGCAGTATTTCCTCTCACCATGGATCCACACGATATGGTTTGATTTGAAGGGTTCATTCCCGTTTCTAAATGTGGTTCGTTCCTTGTGGGTTTCCGATGAAGAGGTGACGTTTATTTTCGCTCGAGTAGCATTAATTTGCTACAAACTTTGCTGTCGAACCGCGGGGGGAATTTGTTTCAAGAGAATCTATAGATTCATGCGATGCCATTGTATAGAGCAACACACAATGTAAAACTCCACTCATCACTCTGGTGCTGAAATTGGACATAATTAGACCAGACCTTCACCCTTGAAGAAGAGAGGTGTTATGAGAAACATTGAATAACCCGCGATGTTTGTATCTTATGACGGGGGGATAACCTCCTAAACTGATACGCATATCAATACATCTGGAGGTCAAGTATTGTGTTCACAAGGCCAAATTTTCTAAAGAAATCTCATATTTCCGAACAAGTTTAACAACAGGTGATAAACAACAGGTTCCCATAGCAACATATAGACCAATTCAGCTTAGCGCGAACCAAACACTCTAACTCAAAAAATCGGATCCGGTATCGATGTGGGAACTACATACCAAGCACGAGCTTTATTAATTCAACATGGTCCGGTCATTGTGTTCACAATCCGGGCGTCACACACACACACACCACACACACACAACACACACACAACATCCCACACGCACAAACACATACACACCCCAAATACCACACACACAACTGCTACGACAGCAGTTTTAGGGCAAGTCCGATGCCTCAAAATATCACTCGACATGTGTACATTCACTCTACAAATTGATAGGTGAGATACTGTGCAATTAAATGTCAAATGACAATTCGGTTGGACCGGTTGTGAGAGCTTCCTAGCATTCGTCCATCGATCAGACCAACGATAATGTAATACCCTGGATAAATATATACAAGGTTAGTCTAAGTGCAAAAAAGGTTAGCCTTAATGATTCTTCATATTAAAACGGCAGGAAAAGGGAAAAGTTCGTCTATGTTCAGAGATACTTATAGTCGTAAATAAGTCTTTTCTGGCAGCCAGGCAGCCTTCAACATGTCAATCTCAGTATCATGAGATATTCCTATTCGACCGGCTGAAATGTGAGCAATTCAAACATGTGCTATCCGCTCTCCTGCTCTTTTGATTAGTGTTGGATTGATGACATTCTCGCGAGGGAGCTTGTTTCAGTGAGGCGAGGACGCCCCAGGCCGTTAAGGATAAATCGAATCTTCTTACGCTCTCTTCCACCTGTTGTATGGTCGTATAAAAAATACTTTATAAAGTCCAAAGCGCGAAACGGATATGTTGCTCCCACACTTGCACATGGAGGTGACTATTACATATGACCCATTATAAGGGTCGGGATTAGAGTAGAGTATTCAGCCGACAAGCGTGTATGTCCGAATGTACTAAACCTTGAGATATGCTTGAAGCACGGGGTCGTCTCC
This sequence comes from Sclerodactyla briareus, assembly GCA_026419785.1. Classification (NCBI taxonomy): domain Eukaryota; kingdom Metazoa; phylum Echinodermata; class Holothuroidea; order Dendrochirotida; family Sclerodactylidae; genus Sclerodactyla; species Sclerodactyla briareus. Next base: position 4,372 of record JAODTK010001654.1, on the reverse strand, counting down.
ATGTAGGGTTGTGAGTATGGTAGAATGTGTGAATATAGCATCCCGGGGATCCAGGGGGATACACCTCCTTGTTCATTGTACTGTATCGTTGTTATATCTGCCCAAAAGTGGCATTCTCCACTGATTCCCTGCATGAATATTTTTCGGTGCATGATGTGGATTATAGTAATTCTGTGTAATTCATCTTTTATATAATTCCTGGAGCTCGGAGAGGCGTAATATAATTCTTAATATTGTATGGAGGCTATAGGGATGGAGATAGGTCGGCTAAAAGCACAAGTCGCGGACCTTTTCTTCAGTCGTGTAATTCAAAGTCCACTCTAACGCTTCTTTGAAATATTCGAGAGCATAAGCATCCATGATAGTGAAAATGAATGCCATCGTTCGATGGGACTCATTACCGACGAAGCAGTCAATTACCAAAACTCAAATCACCTCTATTTTTGGAGAAAATGGTGATCAGTCAGCGAATTTTCAGAAAAGCCTGGCCGGCCGCAACAAATGTAGATGTTTCGTCACAGGGACTTATTAATCCACGAAATACGAGTATTGACCGTGATACTATCGGTTCCACAGTTTTGTTTTTTTTGTTTTGGTTTTTTTAGTTGTAGTTTGTGAAATCAGTCAATACTACTACCGATGGTTGGCTTCGTGGCTTGAAAGATGGACATGAAATAATGCAGAAGGGACAATGCGAGACAAATACCAGTATGGACGACTATATTGTGGAAGAATATTTATGCCATCGAGCGAGCAGGTTCGGTACGTGACGTACAGTGTTGGTGTGGGCTAACATTAATGAGGTGAATTTTCCGCGCAAGTTGTGGTGGGTGAGACGGAGGGGGGGGGGGGGGGGGGGAAGAGGTGTCGGTGATGTAGTGCCGTCCTACTTGAGTGAAGATAATGGTTTATCAAGCTTATGTTTTATGGTTGGTTCAGGTTTCACCCTCGGGATAGGGGTCGGCAACCTCTGAGGGATCGGGTCAACCAAGTTATGGCGTTGTACCCCACAAAAGTAAGACGCAAAGACAAACCCAACAATCCTGCTTCTTTGCAGCCGGGACAGCTCCTCCACCCGATAGCATTTATTGGGCAGTGGGATCGATAGCGATGCAGACTGGTCATGCATGTCAGGGTTTTTCCACTTTATTGACACTAACCTTTATCGTACCCTTACGCAGTCGTGAGAAAGGTGTTGGTTGGTAACCAGTTCATCATAATTAGAGCGGCAATTAGTATGTTAGTTGCATTTTTTTATAGTCACCATGAGCAGCCTGAGGAAATGTAGGAAGGTGATAGGTTTTCCGCATTTGGATTGCGTAGTGAAATCATAATAAGCCTCTTCTTCGTATGAGTGAGGCCTCATCGGTACAGCCACTAGTGAGATTTCTTCAAATATCTGCTGTGAAGGTGTTTTAATGCTCATTGTCTGTCCGTTAGACGTTGGCCGAGAAAATAGTAACTGACACTAAGAATGAGACTTGAAGTGGGATAATTTTTGAGGCGTTCACAACTGAATTTTGAAATTTACCCGTCGTATTGTAGGGCATAGTAGGTTAACCGAATTTATCAAGTATTTCCCCTGAAATATAACAGATATACACTTCACGCCTCAATATGTCTACGTAGCCACACTGGAGCATACATCGTTCATTTCCAATTTAATAGTTGTCTTTTTCTTCCATGTCAGAATGTTTCACTTCGTCCTTTATGGATTTTGTTGGCCTATAGCGACTGACAATAATACCCGCACTAAAGTGCACGGTGGCAGTCTAACCTATTGAAAGAGTTGATGAGTTGTTACGGATTTTATTGTGTGCATGATCAGTCGAGTAAGCACATTATTTATAAGAGCAGTTTCGTTCATAATGGGTTGCCTTGTTCCAGGCTGAACTCGAAGGAAAATTGCTTCACATTTGACGAAAAAGCCATGCTCTCAAACGAAATCCCCCCACTCGCAAGTTCGCCATTGTGAAATGTCTCTGGTAGCGTGAACGTATTCCTTGTAACTGTGCCCCCTCTGCGATTATTGCAGGTTATCCGTATACGGGGCCGGTTTGTTCACATATAACTTCCCGACTTACCATGTGTTTTAGGGATCAGAAACCGACGTTTGTTTCAAATACTGAAATCCCCATAATTTCGTATCTACGACCCTTTCGCCTCAGTGAGTTACTTTTTTGCGTGGATTGACCCTCCCAGGGATGCGAGACGTCCCTGATCAATAAGCCCATACCACAGTATTCACAGACTGAATGTAGTATTTCATACTAGAGATGATCCCTTGGTAGCTTCGTCAAATATTGCTGGTAAGATTAACTTCAGCGATGCCTATTGCTCGATCAGTGAAGAACTTATAACGTCAGTCTTCCTCTGAAGAACTCTATTCACGTAAAAGGAATTCGTTTATTATTATCACAGCAGCCGATTTTAGAGGCCTAAAGTAGACAATTCGAGCTTCGGCAGAAAAACCGAACAGTCTTCATCAATGCTGTGTTGTTCGTTTTTATAATATTAGTTATCTCTACGGACCATTTAGAATAAACTCACTTTTTTTTAGAATACAGCCAGTAGATAACAAAAATCGGAGTGACAGGCCGGAAGCAACAGTTTTTTTTTTACTGGAACAGCATTGGTGATGAATAGAATTTTTGAAAGAATCGGATAGCATTCCCAATAAACCCTTGATTTGAAGTTTTCAGATCGGACATCAAACTCTTTCACTGTGGTTCCAAACTTCCGATATTCGTTAGCTTTTGGAAACAAATTCACCCGTCAGAAATTCGATAAGCAAGCATTGGTGGCGTTTCAAAGTTCCCAGTTCATTCCTTTCTGATTTGTTGCACAGTCTCACATGCTCGGCCGCCGCAGATTAAAACAACTTACAATCTTCGTGGCATTTTGACATTTTCGCAGTGGGACATACACCTTTATTTTGTTCAAGTTTACTCACATAATGTTTCAGGATCGTTATAGTGTTATACTCGAAACCGCTGGAAGAACTCGATATTAACTTTATTATCCACCTTTTTTCAATGTATGCAGTTTGCTTCCAATATGTCATAGGATTTATCTACAGGGAAGTATAAGAATTTCATTTTGATTTTCGTATAATCACAGAACACGATTCGCCACATTTGAATCCCTTCATGTAGATTCGTAATATAAGACAGAACAATATCCTTACAGCTTATAAAGTTTTGTCATTCTTTACCTATAGCAAGTGAGAGGAGGAAGTGCCGCAACAATGTAGGATATATGTGAGCAGCCGTCACATCGTTTCTCCCGTGTGATGCATCGATTGAAATGGGAACAACTAGGAGTAAATTTTAGTATTTAAAAAGGTGATTAATTGGTACTCGATGATTGTGTGCAAGGCCTCGAAATATATAGCTAATATGGACCGGCTAGCAAGCAGTTTGTTGCAGGTCAATGAAGGTAGGACGCCAATGTTAACGACATGTGTTTTGAAATGAAGTTGATTGTAAAAACTATATATCGGGCCTGGCCATATGTGTGATGGTGATGCGTTGCGTCATTTCCAGCAAACTAGGGGGCCGATTTCACTACCGCTTTACGATCGTCGTAAGTCGCGAAATCCATCGCAAGTTCGTGAATCCATCGCAAGCTTGCGATGGATGAACGAAGTCGAATTTCACTAACAACTTGACGAGGTTTTGTCATCGCAAGAGGTTCTAGTTTGCGATGGATATCCTTGCGACGCCTTCAGAGGGCAGTCGTAAGTGTGCATTAAATCATCCGCCAACCGAATCAATCGCAATTAATCACATGGACATCAGTGGCGCCAATTTTGAAAAGTCATATCCCTCACAGTTCAAAACAAGTGACAACGTTAGAACCACATCTCGATATTATAGTCACTCTCTGCAAATATACGCGGCCCGATTTCGTTTATTATGCGGCACAGCATTTGTATAATACAATGCAAGGGCATTACAGAGGGGAAGGGTCTTTCGAGATCGTCCTGACTGATCCTCTGGACACCTACAGTGACGAGGAGGATGGCATACGAGTATTACCGTTTACACGTCGTGGGGTTAATGCAAGGATCGGACATTCTGCAACCACAGCTACAAAACCTGACGCAGCGGAGTCACGCTATCGATCCTCGGGTTGCAGATCTTCGTTGCCTGAGGGTGGTATACGCAAGGGAGGACTTTTATTAGCTCAAAGGTGGGATAATAAGTTCATGGTATTGAAATCTTTCTATTCTTCATTGAAAGTCGAAAGTTTCGACGAAAGGGCATTTAGGCCTAGTGGCCCCCAGCGAGGTGACCGGGGGTCGAACATGTCGAATAAGAGAGCATGGAGTGGTTCCCCCCCCCCCCTATTTGTTGCGCCCAGCTCATGT
>JAODTK010001653.1:0-14027 GCA_026419785.1 Sclerodactyla briareus | reverse complement strand
GTGAAGTCGCAATTAACAAACCAGGATTTACCAGGATTTGCGAAAGGGGGGGGGGGCGCTCGCAGGCGCTGCAGGGACTGCGAGGAAAGAACATCTAAGAGGAGCGCCAGCATGGGTTGGCGCGTAGGGTAGTTGAAAATTTTGGGTTTAAACTCCCAGGTACCGGAAACGGGTCCTTCCAGAGTGTCTAGACGGCATGTACATAACCTTCAAATATGGTTTCATGGCCTTTCTTAATCTCAAATAATGTTGTTGTGGTTTTTTTATTGGCAAGCAGGTGTAGTAAATGATTGGACGTTTGCTCTTTAGACCATACACTTCCAGGATGTTAGGCAACTAAATGCCCCAGCCCTAGAAATATTCGTCATAATTATGAAAAAAATGAACGTCAGGAAAAGAATATCTAAAGCGGGAGCCACCTTAGATCCGCCCCTGGGGAAGGGCCCTGTTCTGGCACCAAATATTTAAGTACACAAAATGATATAGTGCCTTATGCCTTGCTTCCCAATGTTATAATAACTAAATGGAAGTGGATACATAACATTTAGAACAGCGCAGTAATACGACGACATACGAGTACATACATCCACTACAATCAACTATGACCCTCCAAACCATTTTTGTGATCGTTGAGTAGTTATTGTTCTTTCTTGGTTCATTGGCTTCGAAGCCCCAAATTTGGAAATTTGCTGTTGCAAACAGTGTCTTTACAATGCAACGTGAAGTTCTACAGAGTCTCCTCCTCTGTAGTTTTATGCTGAAACATAGTCATCAACAAAGCAAGAAATGGAACAACACCTTTGGAGCTCCTATTTTGTTTGTTTGAGTTAAAACATCTTTTTAAGAATGAAAAACCAACAACACCGTATTACCATCCCCCCCATAGACATGAACAGGGAAAGTCAAATGCTCAACGATTTTTCATCGTTCTGCCTTACACAATTGTTTTCTTTACACGATTGTTGGCCGACTAATGATGAGATATATGTAATGATTATAAATGCCAGATATAGTTTAGTGCAGTAATTGAGAACCTTCCTTAATGCAAGGCAATATGCCTCAACAAGCTAAACATTCTTAATGACGTCATATAGGAACCAGAAAGCCAAAGGCTTTGCGTGATTCCTTGTAACTCTGTCTGACAACCCATAAGCCAGACACAAGGACAATTTGGAGATTACTAGCGCATAAGGGAAACATAACGTACTGACAAAGTCCCATGTTCTCCAACCAACCAATAGGGTCCCAATACTCTTGATAAGATAGCTAAACAAATGTCTAAGATTTCAAAGGGACTGACTCTGGTGACCTCAAAACAATTAGGGTTCAGGAAACGCATCATCGGGAACACAACATTACCACGTATGAGCTTCATACATTAGGTGGGGTCGAGTTTACACATGTTCACAAGCCATTGCCAAAATATTGACTTGTCACAAATTTCGTTTAGACCAAAATCAACCCCTGACCTATACCAAAATCGATAGGGTCCTGTACTCCCCATAAGAAGCCACACACCCAATTCAACCCGATCAGACAAACATCCTGGACTTAACTTGTCACACGGCTGTCAGATGTTAACCTCTGGTGAAATTTCAGATGACATCTGACCGACCCCAAAACATATAGTGTCAAGTCCTTATCATGGGAACACACATACCAAGTATGAGCTTCATCCCATCCAGGTGGGGTCGAGTTATGTGTCACAAGCCAAAATTGGCCTTAAAACATCGACTTTGCCACAAATTTCTTTCAACTAACAAATTCACCCCTGACTATTCCAAAAACAATAGGGGCGGGACTTCCACCAGAAGAAAAGAACACACGAAAATTTGAACCCGAGCGATCAACCATCTGGACTTATCGTGTTCACAAGGTTTCAGGACTTCGACTTCTGGTGACGCAGAGGACTCGGGACCTGACCCCTTCGATATCTAGAATCTGAGAGGCAACGAGAGGGTGCAGTATGGACTCAGAGGGTGTTTTGTTAGTAATCAGTTTAAGGGCGTATGCGATAAGGCAGATGCTGAGTGCAGTGAAAAGTGCTTTCGTTTATTTTGGAAATAATCGAGGCCGATTTTCGAGAATGTCAGTGCTGAGGAAGTCCGCCACCCATACCAGGTTTACTTAACGGGTCCCTGGATATTGAGAAGTAGTAGGAGGCATAGCACCATACTCAATAGTGCAAAAGGAAAGAATCGTTAGCTTGCGGACTCGAACTCGCAATCTTCTATACCAGCACGGCACCATACTGGGCTTATTCCGTTCTCACTAATACTGTAGATCTTATTGGTTGCTGCTACTGGCCAAAAAATGAGAAACAACGATCATTCCCCCCAGTGTTGTAGTCGAGGCGTGTACCGAGGCCTAGGACGAGGGCCGCACCCCTCCGGCCGAGGCCGAGGCCGAGGCCGAGGCCGGCACCTCGAGGCCGAGGCCGAGGCCACACTTACGAGGGCCGAGGCCGCAGGACGGGTAGTAAAATCACATTACAGCATTTAACTTACAGTATTACAATAAATAAATTAATTTTGTCTCGTCCCATGGCTACAGCTAGCTAGTATGATACTATATGGAGACAAGAAGGTTTTTTGTCCCCAACAAGAGGATTGACAAACACAAGGTGATTTGCAACATACATACACAGACAAATATCAGAACGAAACCAATCTAATGCAGTTGTGAAAATTTAACGCTTGTGAAGAATTTGCTATAAAGTTATCTTCTCATCCAACTTTACCATCACCCTAAATATACGTCGTATAGTTGACCACTTTGGACATATCCAGCATACAAAAAAGTTGTTGCTCTTCATAAGTGCACAGGTACTGGCCTTAGAAGCTAACATGGCACTGCATTTTCAAATACATCAAGTCTTCCAGAATCTGTGAAGAAAAGCTAGCCGGTGTGGGTGCAGAATGCCCCCCCCCATCCATGACTGAACACTTCTCTCCATGGAGCCACTACTACCTGGGACCGATAGCCAGGGTATACAATGTACGTGATTCTGGCCGCACATTGGCTTCCAAAAGGTTGTGGATGTAATTAGAGATGATCAATTTGTGTACGAACATCTTAATCTTATAGAAGTAACATTTGAAATACACCTTGCGCGTAGGCAGTAAGCCACAATACTCTCACTTAGTCAACCGAAACATGCAGTGACTCAAACTTAACGACGAAACCGAAGCAGAAAGCCAAAGAGGCCTAGTGATTACATTGACTGCCTTGAAGTTGTTGACCTCAGATGACCGTTGGCCATCCACAAAACTATGGGGAATTGACTCATTTTTAAACCAACACCTAGTAATGAACTTGATCCCAAGGTGGGATGGAGTTATCGTGTTGTTAGCAAGCCAGGGCGTAACCACACATTACACACACACAAACACGCACCGCAAACACACACAAACACATACACGCACGCAAACTTTTCTTGACTGCATAAATTCCTTTTGATTAAAGTCAATCATAAATAAGGAAGACAAAAACAATTGAGTGTAATTTTTATGACAGACTCCAGTGTCCAGTTAGGCTAATTTGACAGATAATAATAAATATGTTCAAAAAATGATCTTTTTTATTTTTAAGTACAAAATTGCAATTCAGCAAGACAGACCAGTAGTAGTAACTTTTAAGGCCTAGACTGTGCCAAAGGCCCCGCAAAATATGGAATTCGTATGAAAAAAAAAAATACAGTCCCACAATCGGCAGCACAGACCACTCCTTTGTATTTAATGGTCCAGGCTTATGCACAGTTTTTGATGCCACTAGGGGCTAGAATTTCACCTCGCGGCTTCCCACTAGAACATAAGGGGGGGGGGGGGGGCGATCAGTGAGTGAATGTTTCACAGGTCGGCCGTGCCGGCCGGATCCACTGTTTGTACACAAAGCTTACATATGCGTATCTGTGCACGTGCAGTACAAGTGCATCAGCAGTAAGTTGTCTATGCTAGTGCTCGCTTGGCAGCCTAGGCAGCCAGCACTCTAGCAATTCAATGGGGACTTGCTGCGCACGGCGGGCCGAGTGCAGCGCCAGTACATTTTGTTCGGCAGTCTTTGGGTGATACCGGAGTTGCTACGTTAGAGTTCGAGTTGTCGCATCATTTGATATGGATTCTTTTTAAACTATTTTATAGCAAAAAAATTGTCCGGACTAAAACCGGCTCGGCCCAAAACCCGAGGCCGGAAGCTCGCGGCAGCAGCCTCCGGGCCGAGGGCCTCCAAAAACTGGCCTCGAGGCCGGCCTCGAGTCCTCAAAACAAATGATATTTCTAACGTCATGGGAAAGCGAATTTCAAGTTTGTAAATCATGCCACTAAACGCTATCTTTGCGAATCTTTCATCACCATTTTGAAACTTATGGTAGCCGGAAGATGGGGTTCTGGACAGCCACTTTCCGGAAAGAAGTAAGAAGAAACAATTTTCCCGAGAGAATGTCCGTTGTGGAAGGAAATCTTTGCGACAATATTATTTCAATGGTGAATGATTTGGACAAAGAGTCAAAGGCTCGGTTAGTGCCGTTTCCCACAATCTGGGGGCCAAACAAACACTTCGACGCTACGTTGCCAACGATGGTGACGCTCATTATCGGGTCCCTCCCTTTCAAAAACGCATCCGCCCCAGGGTGTACCCACAAATCCAGGTAAACGAGGATTCCACATATGTGAATGTTTTAGCTTTATGAAAAGAATTTGGAATTATGGGGCATAAAACACACACAATCGGATTGGAGAACGGTACGATATTGTTGCAGACCGGCTTTTGACGGTCATGGAAACAGTTATCGATATGAGTGGTACACTATAGAAGTAAAAAGGAAGTTACTTCCATCACCATGTCGATGCCCATACACAGAAATACCTACGGGAGCATTTGGTCCACACCACAACAGAAAATGGGAATAGTCTCTACTGTTATCACCACTTGATAGGAAAATTTTCCGTCTTGAATATTGTAGGTGTGCAAAGGTAGTTTAGGTGTTTTGTAAGACACCATATTAACAAGTTACAATCATACATCAGTCATGTTCGAGGGATGGACTTTTTAACAAAAATGTGCATTAACAAGATTACAACAACATCAGTCATTGTTCGAGGGTATGAACTTTAAGCTTACAAAAAAAGGTGCATTTAACAGGTATGCAAATTATACAACAAAGAAAGTATGGTTGCAACTTGGCTCCCACCCATAAAGTGAATGGCCTCCCCATGGTGAATGTGAAGTGTACATCTGATGGCGAGTTTTCAAATGTAACCCAGCTGGTTCCCAATTACCACTCTGTGTAACCAGATTCTCTGAAAGGGTTTCGCCAATCATGTGAATTGTAAGGAAGGCTCAACCTGAAACGATAACTTGTTTAAAGGGTGCTAACATGGTTCACAAATGTTGTCAAAGTTGGCCAGGATGTCGGGTAGCGCCTGCCTAGCCATGTACGGTAGTGTCAGACCCACCATATATGGTGTGTCTTGTGCAGACATATGATGATCCTTAACAAAAACAAGGCGATCGCCCCCATTGTATCGCCTGGTTGCGCGATCATGATGCCTCTATTAGTAACCATGAAAACAATTAAAAGGCATTCCATGTGGTTTGCTTTAAAGATTTGGTATTTAGCATTAAGAGAAACGGCTACTATCAGTTTGTAGGAATTGGTAACAGGATTGCCTAAATTATGCAAATTAGACACAATATCAACTTCCATTGACCCATTTTTCACTTCAAATATTAAGGACAATGGTGGACCACAACTTAAGGCATTCATGGGAATCCAAAGCTTTAATTTGCCATGAATGGAGCAATTTAGACTCCACTGTATACACCCCAGGTTGATTAGACGTGAATGTAACAGTTGGGGGGACAAAGGTAGACCTACTAATCAAGCGTCATGACATCGACAAATGGAATAATCCATGCAAAATAGACACACTGAATACCACCAGTGTCCTCCAGTCTATGTAAAAAAATTTGAGAGTAAAGGTAAAGCCATATCTACCAAGTTTCATAAACGGGGGCACAAACTTTAAATTACGCATAATTTATACAAAGCAGACCAAGTGGAATGACATCCAGTGACCCTGATTCATGATGATAAAAAAAAATCGGAAACTAAGTTAAACCATACCCATCAGGTTACATATGAAAATCTCGAGGCAACTTCAAGATTTCGCATAAATATGCAAATTAGACGACTTATTTAGCATATTTTACGCTGGAGATCTAAAACGTTCATCTACCTTATATCTGCATCTATGTGCCAACACCAAGTGACATAGCACCTAAGGTGCATCGTAATTCTTGCTAACGGGTTAAACAAGAATTACTAAAATAGGCTAATTATCTCATTAGTTAGTGACTTTTGCGCCCAAAAATTAATCGTGAGTCACCCAACCACGATACCACATACAAATCTTAAAATCAGCTAAACAGTTTCGGAGAAGAATCATGCTAACGAGGATGTGGGACCACACACACATACATCACATACACACGACGAGAGATCACTGTGTTTCTTCCTGAACTTGGTTTCAGGCGAGAAAAAAAGCCTGAAATTACTCGGGTTGTTCTAATTATCAATGAAAGAAGGGTTTTCTCCTTCAATCTTAAATTGAATAAGGACTGGCTTTACCAGCTTGGTGGTTGCTCCTCATTGCACGTTGTCGATTCCCCGCTAGGGGACCAGGCAGTTAAATACAATGGTCATGTAACAACTTCTGGATTCAGCAGCAACCTGTTTTGAACCAAATGCATAATGACCTACATGATCAAGTTAAGTGAATTCGGCAATCAATTTCCGAAAATTTTGCGCTCTACGCGCGCAGGTATCACAGGTATAGGGTAGTGTTCGGACATAATGATGTGCCTTGTGCAGACTATAATGGTCCTTAAACCAAAAAAAGCCTGAAAATTTACGCTGGATTGCTAAATCTTAATAAACGAAGGGTTCTCCATCAATCTCTCTCGTGATATAGACGCTCTTTCCAGTTGGTTGTGTTGCCCTCCATTTGACGTTGTCGATTCCCTGCTGTGGGACCAGCCGTTAAAGTAAAAGGTCATGAAACAAACTTTAGCTATTTGGTTGTTCTATGTCTGTATTTAGGAAACTCAAACGTCAGAAAGAATTTGAGGCGATTCTGCTTTGCGTAATGTGCCTCATGACGTCACAAGAGAACTGGGGACCCTGTGTAATACGAAGGCAATCGAAAAACATGTTTTTTCTAACCTAGTGATGAGAAACGAACTATGGGATCTGATTAGAAAGCTTACAATTGTTCACAGATATGAAGAATATTTCATTAAGTGTCGAACTATTGATTATAAACTAATATTTATCTGCTATAATTGTGACAAATATAAGCCATTTACTGTTGTCAAGTCCAGCGGGCGACCTTTTGAATCGATAATCGGGTGATGTCATCCAATACCGGTGGAGTTCATTAAGGTAAAGGATTAACTTAACGACAGGGGAAAACATGCCAGGAATCGCCAAATTTTAGTGGTGGGGGTTTTGGACCTTGTCATCTTTCATCTGTGCAGTTTAATAGAGATCTGTGCCATGACATTGTACTTTAAAAACAAACAAACTCATACAAATCGCTATCTTGATTTGAGGGGAAGGGGGTCGAGGCGACGGGGGGTGGTCTACCACCTGGCGGGTGTTTTTTTTTTTTCATCTATGGGTGCGACCAACTGTTGAAAGTTGGGGGCATGGTTGGCAGCATCGAAAATGGGCCATGGAACCCGCAGATTGTGCTGTCAAGACATCTGATTAAAAAATATGCATGATATTTTCGATAGAATGCCTAAAAGTGAAAACTTTGTTTGGACGAAGGAAACAAGGGCGGCGTCATGGGGGGGGGGGGGGTTTCCCTTAAATTTTTGGTTGGGAGAACACAATGCACCCCTCCCCCCAATATTTGGCCAGACTGCTATTTTACTGAACACTGTATCGACATAATATCCAGCAGCAACCGCTTTTAAACAAATGCAAAGGACATACATATAAAGTTAGTGAATTCTGCTGCTCCAATTTTCGAATTTTCGCGCTCCATTTTCGTAATTTTTTGCGCGCTACGGCGCGGGTATTCCGTGTACCGTAGTGTTCAGGTGTGTTGGTGATATGTTGCCTCCTGCATTGGAGGTGATCGATTTACGCAGTGGACCAGATAGTTGCATATAATATAAAAAAGCCAGACTAACACACAAATCAGCTAGCTGGCAGGTGAGAGGGGTTGAGGCGACGGAGGTTAGGTCTCCCACCTGACGGGATCTGTTTTTTTTTTTTTTTTATGGGTGCGACCACTTGTTGGAAGTTGGGTGCACGGCGCACAGACTATGGAGGGCTAACGGTGGGGCATCGAAAATGCGGCAGGGAACGCCACAAAATTGCGTTGTCAAAAAACTTGATTCAAATTCCAAAGTTGGGTGTACGAGTTAAGTAAAAATCCAAAGAATTGCCTAACTTTTCGATGGAATGCCCAAAAGTGTTAAACTGTGTTGTTGGTGAAGGGAAGGAGGTTGTGGGCGACGGGGGAAGTCTACCACCTGGCGGTGGGGGGACCTGTGATTTGTTGACATATAGGGTCCTTATCACCAATTTAAAATAGAATATTCAGCCAATCAATTTATGGGGTGCGAAACACTTGCTTGTTTGAAAGTTGGGTGGCGTGCACCGGTGCACATAATACGGGGGCAGAACACGTGCGGGTGGAAATGGACATCCCTTGAAAATAGCCACCGCAGGTTCGGCCAAGGAAAACGCCACATCATTGTTTGCAAAAGACTGATTCAGATTCAGGTGGATTTGGAAAGGTGAAGGTAAGTTTATATCCAAGGTTTGCCCGAATTTCGATTATGGAATGTCCAAAGTTGTAAATTTTTCGCGAGCAGTTGCGTTTACTACTGTGTTATATCATTTGGCCACCTGTCTGCCTCCTTTGGAAGTGTCCCCCATGCGCCTGTGGTCCGCAAATAAAGATTTAAAAAATGGGGGCCGTAATCTTTGAGGTAAAAAACTCAGGGCCGATGGACGTAATAGGTCAGGGGGGTCAGTGCAATTTGTCGTGTTGGTCAAATTGGCTCCTGCAAAATCCCGTAGGGGTTGGTGCAGTGCTCATCCATGCTCATTTAATGATCGTAACCTGCTGCATCGTATTTAGAATGGCACAGCACCCCAACGGAAACCTAGAAAAGTGATCCCTAATCGAAAAGTTTTTGGAGAACCTTCATGAAATAAAAAATTGTTATCGTTTAAGCATGCGTGGCCTACTGTCCGAAGGCACGGGTACGTGCCGTTTTTCTGCAGATAGGGGGTATGTCCGAAAAAGTTGTTCCTGTATGCTACGCGACAACCAGTGGTTAGTAGCGCTCCCCCTAGTAATCTTTCCTCCTTCCCCCCCCCCCCCCCGACCGCAAGCGGGTCAGTGCTGCCTAAATTAAGTCCCACAACACATACCAGGTTCACTTCGCGGGGGTAGTCCGAAAAATGTTACTTTTGTATGCTACGCGCCAACCAGTGGTAGCGCTCCCCTTCATCTTCCCTCTCCCCCCCCCCCCCCGATTCGGCTAAAACCAACAAATCGCCGCCCTTGGGCGCCCTCAAGTATCAAATGCGCTCTACATACAGTACCCATGGTAAATGGTGCAACTGGCGAGACCACAGTCGGGTCAGTGCTGTCGATATAACATTAAGTCCACCCCATAACAGGTCTACCTTCGCGGGGGTCCTGGCCGGACTGGTACCTGGATCCATTATGAGAAGGGGTTGTAGAGAAGGTATGAGCACCATACTCAAATAGTGCAAACCCCCGGAAAGATTGTCTAGCTTCGCCGGGATTCGAACTCGCCATCCTTCGATTACCAGCACGGACTTACTGGGCTTATTCCGGTCCTCCCCACCTTAATTATGTCGGGATCCTGATCGTGCCAATGACCAAAATTGCAGAGAGAAAAAACGCATGCAGTCCTACACGTATAGGAAAGCGGGTTTCAAGTTTGTACAATCAGTGTACTAAAGGCCTATCTTTTGCGAATGTTCTGCCATTTTTACATCTGTGAGGCCGGAAGAGGTTTCGGGAACAAGCCTCTCCCGGAAGGGTAGGAAAAAAACAATTTTTCCGAGAGGAATTTACGTTGGGATTAAATTTTGGGACCATTTTCTCAGATGTGTAGATTTATCGGACAACAGGCGTTAAAGGCTCGGGGCGAGGGAGCGCCGTTTTCTGGAAATCTTGGGCGAAACAAAAAGGCTTCAAACGCTACGTGACAACCGATAGTGGCGACTCTATGCGATACTCTATCTCCTCTCAAAAAATAAGCATCCTGGAGGGTTTGGTAGGGTGAACAAAAACCAGTGTTCACCTAAGCCACTAAAAGGCATGGCATAAAGTGAAGGTCTATGTATCAGCCAGAATACAGTCATCTAGCGAATGAGTGCCGAAGAGAGGAGTCTTTTTTCTAAGGTAAAACGTTGATAAATGGAACTCGTACGAAATGATTCTGACACCCCCCCCCCCCCCCCCCCCCCCCCTCCCCCCACCCTCCTCACCGCCCCCCCCCCCCAGTCCGATTCTTAAACTAATAATATTGATTATATATATTTATATACAAGGACGGGTGGGACTGCTCAGCAGAAAGGAACAGCGCGCAGCGCTTCAAAAATGTTAAAGTGGGTAGATTTCCAAATCTGCTTACGATCCTTTGACCAGTTTAGAGGAAAAGCGTCACAGAGCTCGGTAGTGCCGTTTTCCCACAACTGGGTGCAAACAAAAACTTCGAACAACGTGCCAACCGATGGTGACGTTCCATTATCGAGTCCCCTCCCTTTCAAAAATCCCGCATTCGCCCGCCCCTGGGGTGGGTCACCCACAATCCATGTACACGACGATTCCACAATGCTGGGTGTTTAGCTTTAGTGAAAAGAATTGGAATCTGGGTGCAAAACACACACATCATCGGATTTGGAGAACGGTACGATAATGTTGCAGACCGGCTTTTGACGGTCATGGAAAAAGTATATCGATATGATTACTGGTACACTATAGAAGTAAACAAAGGAGTACTTCCATCACCACGTAGATGCCCATACACAAAATACCTTACCGGCGCAATTTTTTGTCACACCACAACAGAAAATGGGAATAATTCTCTAGCTGTTATCACACCACTTGATAGAGAAATTTTCCTTCTTGAAGATTTTTAGGTGACAAGTGTTTAAGTTTAGGTGTTTTTTTGTTAAGACATCCTATTAACAGATTACAATCACACATCAGTCATGTTCGAGGGTATTGAACTTTATAACAAATGTGCACTAACATATTACAATCATACATCAGTCATGTTCGAGGGTATTGAACTTAAGCTTACAACAAATGTGCATTTTTTAAGGTTGCAAATTATACAAACAAAGATGTATGGGTGCAACTTGCCTCTACCCAGACCGGGTGAATCTCATGGTGAAATTTTAAGGTACAACTCTGATTGGCGGAGTTTATCAAATGTTAACCCAGCTTTTTCCCCATTACCACTCTGTGTAACCAGATCTCTGAAAAGGGGTTTTTCAGCCACATCCCATGTGACATGTAAGGATAGCTCAGCTGAACGATAACCGTTTAAAAAGGGGCTACCATGTTTCACACATGTTGTCACCAGTTGGCATTCATGCCGGTTGCTCCTAGCCCTAGACCTGTAACCGTATTGTTCAACATATGCTATGTCTTGTCAGACAATGAATTCCCTTACAAACAGGCGATCGCCCCAGTGTCTCCCTGGTGCGCGTAGCGTGATTCCTTCTATTAGTCACCATGCCAACACTTAAAAGGCCATTCCATGTGTTTGCTATTAAGATTTTGGGATTAGCATTAAAGAGAACGGGGCCTACTACCAGTTTTTTGTTGGGATTGTAACTCTGATTGCCTAAATTACTGCAATATTGACACAATATTCACAACTTCCATTGACCCATTTTCTCACTTCACAGATCTCAGGACCATTGGTGGACCGCACTTAATGCATTTCATGGGCAATCACCAGCTTAACTTTTGCATGAATGGAGCAATTTTACACACTGATAACCCCCCAGTGATTCGATTGAATGTTAACATTTTTAGGGACAAAAGGTAGACCAAACCGACAATCTTCATGAAAATCGACAAATGGAATAATCCAGGCAATAGACACCTGAATGCCTACAGTGTCCTCCAGTCTATGTAAAAAAATTTGGAGAGTAAAGGTACGCCCTGCTACCAGTTTCATGAAAGGGGGCAAACTTTTAAAATTACGTATAAATTTTATACAATCATACACCTTTGAATGACCTCCAGTGAACCCCTGAAATTCATGATATAAAAAAATCGGAACTCAAGTTCAATCCATACCCATCAGGTTGCCTGAATCTGACAACATCAAGATTTTGCATAAATGTATGCAGTTAGGTATGTTGAATGGCTCCCTCCTTGACTCGGGAATCTTGTTGAAATTTCGGGACTGAAGGTAGAGCATATTTTCCCCAGCCTCATGAAATCCGACAAACTTTCCAATTTCGCATAAATTATGCAAATTAGACACTTATTGTAGCATATTTTACTCTGGAGATCTAAACCGTTATCTACCTTATACTCTGCATCTATGTGCCAAAGTCATCATAGCACCTAAGGTTCACATCCGTAATCTGCTAACGAACTTAACCAATAAATTACATAAAATAGGCTAATTATCCTCACTTAGTTAGTGACTTTTGGCCCCAAATCTAATCGTGCTCACCCAACTACTACTAACTCCGATACCACATACAATTTCATTCATTAAAATCAGTCTAACCGTTTTCGGAGAAATCCTGCTAACGAGGGATGTGGGACACACACAACACACATACCTACACATATACACTACAAGCGATCCTAAGTTGTCTTCCCTGAACTTTGTTCAGGGCGAGACAAAACATGCCTTGACTTCACTCGGGTTGTTCTTATTATCACAATGGAAGAAGTGTTCTCCTTCATCCTTAACATTTGAAATAAGACTGTCTTTCCCAGCTTGGTGTGTTCTCGCTTCATTGCCGTTGGCGTTTCCCCCGCTAGTGGACCAGGTCAGTTTAAGTACAATGGTCGTAACATAACTTCCTGGCCTATATCACAGCAACCGTCTTTGAAACAAATGCATATGACCTCATGATCCAAGTTAAGGAATTCCTGACACTCCATTTTCCCCGAATTTGTTTGCGCTCCTCCGGCGCGGCGGGTATCAAGGTAAATAGGTGGTAGTGTTTTTGACATCTGATTGCCTGTGCAGACATATGATATTCCTTAACCAAAAAATGCCATGCCTGAAATTTACTCTGGATTGCTCAATTCTTAATAAAAGAAGGGTTCTCCATCAATCTCTCTCGTTTGTATAAGAACTGGCTTTTTTTGCCAGCTTGTGTGTTGCTCTCCGTCATTGACGTTGTCGATTTCCTGCTATGAGAACATTCAGTTAAAGTAAAATGGTCATGTAAACCTAACGTCTGCTATTTGGTGTCGGATGTTCTAGTATAATTCACGAAACTCAACTTCAGAAAGAATTCAGGCTGATTTCTTCTCAGCTTTTGCGTAATGTGCCCATGAGTCACGAGAGTAACCTGGGGACCCTGTTTATTTACGAAGTCAATTGAAAACATGTCTTTTTGTCAACTACCTTGTGATGAAAGAGCTAACTATGGGATCTAATAGAAATCGTACAAAATTTGTTTCACAGATTAAAGAATAATTCCATTAATTCAAACTATGAAATTACTAATAATTTTATCTGCCAGACTTGTGCAAAATATAGCATTTACTGTGTAAGCGGTCAACGGGCGAACCTTGCATCGATACCTGGTGATGTCATCAAGTCGGTGGACTTCATTCAAGTTAAATGATTAACTTAACGAGGGAACAAGCCCATAATCGCCAAATTTTTGTTGTGGGGTTTTTGACTCTTTTATCTGTTGTCCAGTTTAAAGATGATCTGTTGCATGACATTGTACTTCATAAACAGCAAATATCATACAA